>DF240149.1:100000-150778 GCA_000507305.1 Breviolum minutum Mf 1.05b.01
ATTCACTTTTGTACATGCCACTTTCAGACAGAGGAAATGTGATTGTATCAAGCCTCCACAGCGAGGCCAAGTGCTTGACAAGGATCAAAAAGTCATCTCTGGCCTCTATGCTGTTGGCGAGGCCACTCTGGAAAAGCGTTCAACAAAAAACCATGTAAAAGTTGCAGTTGATTCTAAACATATTGCATCATACATATTGCGGTTGATTCCAAACATATTCCAACCACTAACTGGGGGTGTATGTTGATCAATGGTGGTTGTTGAAAGAGGATGCTCGCCAAAGGCTGATGTGAAATGGCGAGTGAAATGACATGATGGAAAAACATGGTATTCCAGTGTATTGGTAATTTATGGTAATTTAGTAGATAAATTATATATTTATTTATATAGTTGTGGTTATGGAATTTGTTCAGAGAAACCACTCTTCAAATCCCAACCGTAGAGTTTGTAGCGAGGCCAGTGGTGGTGTGCACGGAGACAACAGATTGGCTGGCAATTCCCTTCTGGAATGCACCTTGATCACAACAGTTTCATCCTGGTGATAAGTTGGTGGTTCTTCAAGCATTGGCATCTTCAATGAGAGGAGTTGGTTTCCAACTGTTTCCATGTCATTGTCATTGCCAGATCATGGGAATTTTCATGAACTAATGCACTCAGGCACTGTCTTTGGTCGTCATGTCGGTATGGCTTTGCCTATTCGCGGGGAAACTCAAATCGGTTTGCCCAGCGGCGTCAGGGAAGGCAAAATCAAGACAGGTTTTACAACATTCAGGCGTCCTGTCTGACTTTGAGATGTATATAGATGCTGTGTCAAATGTAGAGGTCAAGTTTCCAGATGTGTTGCAGAAGGCGAGATGCATCAGTTTATTGATTCCGACCAGTGCGTGTACTGTAACTATTATCTACTACCCACATTGCTGTAAAGCCTACCATTCAAGCGGAGTATTTGAATATCCTAATGGGTACACTCTCCCAGCAAAGGCAAAGCCAGAACCAAGTGTACAATTAGAGTCGCCTAGAGATGTTTGGCAGATGTTGAGCAGAGTGTTTGACCTCGAGCCCACAGGCAATCATAGATTATAAATACCCAAACATGTTGTGATCACAAAGGAACTTGAATGGAATTAACATATGATTTTCTAGATGAGGATCATGGACAGACTGAGTATTCAATGGTTTTAGTTTTTTGAACACATGGATATATATATATACTATGCATAATTGTTTGTATATACATTACATATCAGATTTACTCAGAATATTTGAACACTAAATGCAAACTTGTATCAAGGTCTACTGTATCCTCTCTTTAGTTCAAGATTTTGATATTGTGGGACCACAAATTTGAATGTACAATCTACCAATTATCTTCCATCCAATCTTGTGTGCTTTGTAAAATTGAATGATTAGTGCCTGTTGGGGGACTTATATTGAATTTCTGCATTTTGGAGAGGCTAAAAATCTCCATCGTTATGGTTCAGCCATGTTCAATCGGAGTATGTTGCCCAGGTACTGGGACTGCCACACCCACCACGCCACTTCCGGCGGCAGCAGAGCCTTCGGCCGCGGCACCGGCGTTGCGGAGGATTTCACAGCAGGACGGGGACAGGGTCGTTTGATCGGAAGATGTTTGTTCCCAAAAAATGGTGATACAGTTTGGTAGTTGAAATCTCCGGCGGACCCCCAACAATGACTTAATCTTGCAGCACTTCATACCTCTTACGATCAATAGAAAAAAAAATCAATGTTGTTTTTTTCAGATTTTCTCATATCTTCATGTCATCCTTCTCAATTTTATCCCTTTGGGAAGCAACGTCGCAACATCGACAGGAACTGGATCGACATCGTGCCGATGGTGATTTGTGGGTCGCTTTATATGGCCAAGTCTATGACCTTACTGAGCTGGGATCCCTGGATCCCTGGTTGGGTTGGATCACCAAAACTTGGGGTTAAAAGAAAGCTGTTTTGGAAAAAATGAAAAGGGAAAGACTATGAAGACTATAGATGTATATATACATATATATTATGTAAAGGTATAGAACCTCCAAGAAGTTGAATTTGTTTGAAGGGAATTTTGTTGAGGGTGGAAGTTGTAGAATGTTATGGTTTTAGATGATGCTTTGATACAGTGAGATGTGCGCAAAAGTGGCCTGTAAACACGAACGTTGGCTAATCTAGATGGGATCACCATCATGGACCCAGTTGTGTGCCAGATATGTATGCTAAGGTTTGTGAAAGAGGGGCCAGCTGCAGTTGTTCCACCCAAATGAGTAGGGTTTAACTTCCGATACGGGAAATTGAAGATTCAGCTCGTGGTGAGATGAGAAGTATATGCATGACATAAAGCCAGCGCTACGAGAGTTTTGAAATGTTTTGAATATGGATATGCTTCTTGAAGCTCTTTAATCAGACCTTCAACTATGGTCTATTCATATCATTTATGTGTCTTGTCTTGTCTATCTAGTTTGGGACTGACTCCGAGAACTGGGAGTGACACATTTTGGATGCTAGCTTGAATATCGAGGGAAGGATTATGAGGGTTGGAGCCGTTTGCTTGCAGGTACGTGTGGGAACACCCAGGCACAGTGTAGAAACCTGATGTTGGGGCACAGGAGGTCGAACATGTCCACGGATGTGTTATGGAGGCAGATGCAAGTCCATGTATCTTGCAATGATGCTTGTAGCTAGAAGGTCTATAGTGTCTTCGAGGGCGGCACGGCGAGGGTACACGATGTGTCATACACGGGTGCAATAATGACCCACACCCCTTGACATCTTGTTATATACTGAGTACATATTCACTACATGGAATCCTTGTTCATGGTGGGATGACCATCCTTTGCCATACAATGAGTTTCGACCAGTGCAACTGCAATCCCGCGCTGCCAATCTGGTATGCCAGATGTACGATGCAATCAACATTTCTGCCATTGCCCAAAAAAGAGCTCTTTTTGCATCTTTTTGCACTTCACTAAACAACCCATGAAATTAGATCGACTAGTAGACTTATTCTGCCTTATGGTAAGGTAAACAAACGGATGATTTGCTGTTTTTGGCACCCAAATTTCATAGTTATTTTTCCACGTCGTGGGACCAGGTGGCTCGCAGGCCATCTTCGACGTAGGAGGTCAGGATGGAACAGTGACGTTTGAGGCTGTGCACAACAAGGAGATGCGGAGTCGGTCGCTATGTGTGATGACCTTTCTTGATTGCATGTCCAGTCTTTTTTTGGTTTGTTGGGCTCTATATAGTTTATTCAATTGCAAGCAACCATGTATAAATGAATATACGTAATTACAATATATAATATAAATATGTATTTGTGATTGTATAATCCAACGTGAGCCACCAAAGGATGGCCCACAAGATCTTGTTGCTGCAGGGGTCTACCTCCCCCTAAGGAATGCACCGTAGATCCAGCTTTCAAAACAGTGCATGCCCCAAGCTCCCAAGCACTCTTATCCTCCTAGTCGTCCTCCTCATCATCATGTTAATACTATACATTATCCTTCATAACTCATTATATGGTGGTATCAACTTGAGCATTAAATTTGCATAATCATCAACATTATGATCAGCAACATCAGTTAATTATAAACAACAATGATTCATTATGCATTATCATGCACCTATCATCAGTATTGTTATCCTCATTTTTACATATGGTCACCGTGACCCATCTGAATAACCATCACTTCCAGGAGCTGCTTGAAACTATGGGTTTTCAACCCGTTGGAACTCCAAGGATGGCCATCAATCAAACCCCCCGAAGGTTAATGATCTTTGAATATTTAAAGAGAAACAGGGCTTGATAATTGGTTTGATTGGTTTAATTAGCGTCAAGTGCAAACTCCAGGGACCAGGGATTTTTTCGGTTTCTCAGGAGCATCTCTAGGAAAGGCACGTTGAAAGTGCTACTGACTAAGGGATTTTTCTTGTTCGGACTCTAGGTTTTGTTCCCAAATATGTTTTTAAACGTCAGGAAACAGACTTTGACTTTGAGGATTTGTTGCAGTAGTCAAAGAACCTGGGTTGTAATGCCCGTCCTATCCCGTCCTCCTTTGAGAGGCAAAGGCTCGACATGCAACCCAGACCTTTTTCGCACTGGTTTGTCCCCTCAAGCATGATACTGTTGATGGACAATAACCTGGAATAGTCTGCATTCTAAGACACTCTAAGTTGTGTGAGTTTTGCATATATGTTTATATATCTTTCCGAAATCAACTGGTTTGATGGATTTTCTTTATTCACCATTTGAGCACTCCTTGCTTTGAGGTAGGAGTTCTAGCATAGGGAAGGGCCAGGTGCGGAGGGGGTGTCGAGTTGAAGAAATAGTTCAGGAAGTGAGTGTTGATTGTAGGAAAATGCATTGCGGAGGATTCTTGCATTTGCATGGATTTCATGGTTCGGTGTTGAAGCTACAATGTTTCTTTCGAATTGCATGTGTATTTTCACAATCTTTGTTTGATTTGAATTGACTTTAAGCGTATCGCATCAGAATGAAGTTTTGCCGTAAATGTCAAAGTATCAAACCAGGAGGTTTGGTGAGGCTCATGTTGTGCCAAGGAGATGTAGCTATTGTGTTGTCAAAACTCACAAAAGCTGCCACTGCCAAGAAAGAAATGGGGGGGGGGGACGGTGATAAGGGTCTTAGTCCTATTGTTGACCAAGGCGAGAAGACTTTGACGTTGCGATGTCATGGGGATATGTCACACAGTTGCCCGCGGTTGGCTCTTGTGCAATTGTACAGCGTTTCTGTCCCCCGTTGGACATCCACGTTGGATACCCAGCTGTCAAGACAGCTGGTCACCCGTGGGTTGCCACCCACCAAAAACCTGTTTGGCTTTGCCAACATCGATGTTTGCATGTGGAAAAAAGCCGTGAACATTCAGCTGGTTGACCGGTTTGCAAGCCATTTTGGAAAAACATGGTGTTATGTATTCACAACACATTCGTGTGGAACAATAGTCACAAACCAAAGAAACTCCATGTATCTCCTGTTCACGGGAACATACGCATTGTCGCCGCATTGTGTTGGATCGCATGTTTCAACGGGATCAACTGGATGTTTTTCTCATTGAAGGCTCAAGGGTTTCTCCCAGACAGTTTTCCAGCTTCGTTGCTTGGCTACAAAAAGACATGGGATCCGATTCTACAATGGGAACACGGACATATAGCTCTTCATTTTTTGTTAAAACAGCCCTGCAAGCAATCTTCGGAAAAAAATCCAAAAAAATCTCATTCCTACTGTTGATGGACAAAATGAGGCACCACCTGGGATGGTTAAAACCCTATAAATAATGGGATAATCATCATGATTGGTGGTGCAGGATTTTGTCCATCAACAGTACCACCAAGATGCTTTCATTTTGTGATGCACCGGGCTTGGCTAAAAATCGTGAGGTTTCTCAGCCGCCAAAGGGCGGCTTCACCGCTGCTTCTGCCGGAACCTTTGTTGGGATCCTTACGACTGAGATGTTATTTTAATGGCTAAATCCAGGTGGGATCTATTTAGGGTGTTTCCAAAAATAGTGGGTTTTCACCCCCAATCATCCATTTTGATAGGGCTTTCTATTACAAACCATCCATTTTGGGGTACCACCATTTTAGGAAACCCATATTTAGGGTGTTTCCTTAAAATGGTGGTTTACCTCCAAAACACCCCTCAAAATGCTGGATCATTTGTTTAGTAGGAATTTTTCCATGGGTTTGTTGGGGAAACCCACCATTTTAGGTTTCACCCCCATTTTAGGGTCCATTTTTGAGCTGCATCCTTTTTTGTTCCATTTATATAAAGGATTGGTACCTTGAAAGTTGGTTGGATTTATTGGTGCCAAATGTCAGTCAAAATTCCAGTTTTGTCTTTTTGTTCCTGGGAACCAGATGAGATTGCCCAATTTTTGTTGCCCTCAATTAAGGTGATGAGACGTTGGATCCTTTTGGCACTTCTTGTGTATGGAAACTCAGCCATGAAGTTTCCATCTCCGGTTTCCAGATTGGATTAAAAGTGTAGTGAATTATCCACTTCATGAAAACTTGGTCAACAAAAGAAAGCAATCAACAAAATACTTAGAATATAACATACTGATATGATATAAACACTACAAGATCTGATATCATATATCCAGATGATACTAATACATGATATCTTTTATATGTACTCATGTATTATGTTCCGTTATATGTGTTTGTGTATGATTTATGGACATTGAAGGCCAGCAGTAGCTGTGAAGGAGCTCTTCACAGCAAAGGCGAGTTGCGATTCATAAGTTATCCAAACAGGAAGTAGCTCCAAGGTTTGCTCCTTCCCGTTACAACAAGCACGACAGGAATTCAAGGATCTGCTGCAGGAGGCCAATGGTCGACCTATCATCCTGGACTTTTATAGTATCTTGGTGACCAAAGTGAAGATGAGGATTTAGTGGAAAGGGTTGATAAGTTTGATGAGAATGAATCAGTTGACGTAGAGTTTTGATGATTTGCAGCTGGTGAGATGTGTGCTGATGAGAATTTTGACAGATGATGAGTATGAGTCGAGTCGCTTTATTGTTGATATCAATAATGTACTAGTGAACCAAGCCGGACTCACAGCGAATAAGCAGGAGGTGGCATTGCCGGTCTTTTTTTGTTGTAGCTACAGTATGTCCGGTATGCTGGATAAACAAAAGCATACTTGTAGCTCCTTGTGCTTTAACACATCCGTTCGCAGTTAACATGTCCGTTAGCATGTCCTATGCGCGCCCAGCCTACAGCAGTTAACATGTCCGTTCAACCGTACATCAGTTTGAATATATTGATGACTTTGCTACATTGCGATGCCACATGTGCACATGGTTAAGTATGTTGGTGATTGATACTCCGGTTTTCTGGCAGGAAGATGATTTTGAGATAATTTTGATCAATTTTGCTTGAATCAATGTCAGGTATGTCATGTGGTCCCTGCCACATGATTGCGCCTGTCTTTCGCAAAATTTCCAAAGATTTTGCGGGCAAGGCATACTTTCGAAAGGCCACCCGTTGGACCAGTGACAACCTGTTTGTTCGTTGCATTCGTTGCCATAAGAATCTCCAGATGAGTGCCTTTACAGTAACCGCACGCACTCTGATGCATTGATATTTTTGGCATCAGAGAGATTTGTCAGCCAGCAATCATTTTGTGGTATAGATTTCAGTGGTTTAACTTTGACCATCCCATCCTAACTAGTGCAGGATTTTTTTCATCAAGTATGCCCTCCTGAAAACTAACATATCCCATCCCAAGACATTTTTCAAGATAATGTTCCCTTTTTCCAGGTGGGATTTGTTAGTTCTCTGGAGGGTAACTATGAAAAATCGATGATTTGGCAGGTTGACGTGGCAAAGAACCAGCAATTGGCAAGTCAGCAGGGCATTCGCCACTTGGTGCTCGTTTGTGTCAGCAAGTTGTGTCAGACATGATTTTGTTGTCATGTTGCGAAATATCTATGTATGTACCCAGGGTGGTTTTAGCAGAAGCCTCCCATTGTGTATCCATTTAGTCAGTGTTACATTCTTGTGAACTTGCCAATCAAATCTTCCCTGGCAACTGTCATCCCTTCTGCGATGTGAAAAAGTTTCGTTCCGAGGTTCCATGCCCACGTTCCAATTCTGGCTCCGCGGCAAAAAGCGACACCAATTCTCCGGCGCCGACGAGCGCGCCAAGGGGGAAACGTTGGAGATGGGTGAGGGTGAGCTGGTGTGATTTGTGTGGCACAGTGGTGACAAAGAGTTGGTAAAGGAATGAAACATGCTGATCACAGTGATTTTAAATGATGTTGATTTGAATTCTTTTTGACCTTTCCCTGACCTCACTGTATATGTTCGGTTGGTGAATGATCATGATCTATTTCTCGCAGATGTTCATGGATCTTGGCTAATCGAAAATAGCAACCAGAGGTGCTTTTGTGAGTGTGCTTAAGATTTGCTACAGTTGCACCAGTACACATGATTTTGTGGCATGGCAAGATCCGAAAATGCGGAAAATAACTTATACTTACTTGCTTCATCTTATAACTTGTTCAATGCAGCTGGTGAAATTCTAAAGGTCCGTTTTTGGATCTGGATGTTGGCTTCTACAGTACAAACATGGAGGTACTCGTTGCGAGAATGGACCAGGAAGTTGGTAGACGAGGCAAGCCGGAGGAAGCATGTGTTTGGTTGCTTGTTTGCTTGTTCAGGTTAAGCATCATGAGGTTGAGTCCGTATAGTGACTGTTGCTGGATGAATCCCAATATATTAATGGTACTATATGTTGATATCAAGATTGACATACATTGATAATTTTGTGAACAAAACAATGTACAAACACAATATGAGATCGCTTCCAGAATCAACCACCTAACATCAATAGCTCAATGGTTGGTGTGGTTTCATGACAGGCAGATCGTGATGATGTCATCGTGACCCGCGAGGCATTGGAGGCTGGTCCCGGGAGGCATTTCTGTCACAAACTGCAACGTTTGTCAGACAACCAATCCGGTCACTAAGGAGTTCTACCACAAACATGATCCGGCCAAAGCCACCAAAGAGAGCATCGACACAATCTTGCAGAAGAATAGCAAGGACAAACATCGAAAGGGTTGGAAATGGTTGCTGGTTGGTTATAGCTACCCACTGTTTGCAGTACTTGGAACGTGGTCTCTGTGCTTTCCATTCCAGTTGTTGAACTCAAAATGTTGAAAAGTCTTTTGATGGATTCCACCCCAAGCTTGGCAACGCAGGACTTCCCAAATATGGTGCGACTTTTGAAAAAGAAATATGGTGAGGCATGAGTGATGCTTTGGGACAGAAATGCAAAATGGCATTTATTTGCGACCTAATTGTCATCCATATGCATTGATTTCTCTGTAGACCTTCAACATGTATGTCACCAATATATCACTCAGGGTGCAGATCTGAATGGATGACAGTATTTCCCCAGGCCCTAGACACCCAGATGTATGAGCATGTCCCAGCTTTGTTGCATCCACTGTTCCACCCATTTCACTCCCATGACCCCCAGCCCCAGGGTCCAAAGACATCGCCAAGACCAAAGGAGAAGAAGCCAGAAGAAACCAAGAGTTGGGGGTCTCAATGCCATGACTTTCCATTGATCTTATTGATCCATTTTTTGGATCACTTTTGGTTTGATACGTTTACACCCCCGAAATTTAACATGGAGCCTGAAAATGATGGTTTCCAAATGGACTTTCCTTTTCCAGGGACTTATGTTCAGGTTCCATGTTAAATTTCGGGGGGGGTATGTTTCTTTCAGTACGCAGATTCCATGTTGGATTACAAGTTTCTTTGATCGCAGGTCCTTCTGGAGGCTCGAATCTGCAGGCGCATCATTTGCACATTCACATACGTTCATATGGAATTTTGTCTTGACGTTTAATTTTGCAGATGTCACATGTCACCAGGTTGTTCAATCTAGATCACCGGTTGTACAGTACATGTGCTTGTGTTCTGTGCCATTGTTAGCGAATCACTTCATAATGTGAAGTTAAAGCGCTAGAAACTCACAATGGACCATTTTCGCGGCCTTGTCAGGCAGCGACGTTGGAAGAGCTGAAACATGAGATCGAGAGGCTGGAGAAATGGAACATCAGGAAATCTGTCAGTGGTTATTATTGTGTGGTGCTACATCAACTGATCATATTGATGCTGCATAATGATGTGATATGTATATATATTATATATGTACGTATATACTTCAGAACTAGTATTCGACAGACTCCTTTACTGGTGCAATGTTACAAGAATAAACAAGAATAAATCAGTGGACGGGTCGAAATGTGTTTCTTCATAATCTGAACGTGCACCTTCATGTACAGCAAATGTCAGAATTGTGCCCGGAATCCCGTCACCCTTTGCTATGTGATGTTGGAGTCAAAATTAGCTCAATGGGGTGAAGGTGGAATGTTCCCATGGAATCTCTCAAGACATGTTCCACTTCTTCTGACAGATTTGTTTTATCTTGTTTAAGAAAGTTGTTTGATTGGCTTTAGATCTCTTTTGGACAATCTTATTTGATTTCCTGGTGAGATAAGTGTATGATACAACGAGAATATACAAGAATTGATAAAGTCTTTTTGGATGTTTTGAAAAATATTGAGCAGTTGCTTTTTGTTGTTTCATTTGAAAAAGGATCAGCAGTATTTGGCGATAGGCGATACTGTCTATCCTTTCACAAAACTTCTTATAATGCTCTAAAACGAACAAAGACGGATAGGCCCTGAAAAGAATGCCTTGCCACAAGAAACGTCGTTTTGGTGTATGACTCTCCCACGCCATGTCTCATCCAAAGGCGTGAGGAGGATGTCGCTGAAGCCAAGGCTGAGGAAGAGGAGAGACATCGCAAAATTACTGGATTGTGGAGTGCAGGATTCTCATCAAAAGTGATCTAAATTCAGGTAGGTGAGTTCTGTTGTTTTGTTTTGAATTCAGGTTTGTTTAGTTAGTTACTGTTCACCCAGATCATCCCAAATCTATGATGATCCATATGTACCTTTGTCGCATTGGAATAAGCGCAGCTTCAAGCTTTACAAGAGTTCTGGACTTTTTTTCCAAACAAAGCTTGGGTTTTAGGGTTTTGTTCACTGTTTCAAAAGTTGAGTTTTCTTTTGAGGGGAGAACAAGCTAAGTCTAAAGCAGCTCCATGCCATGGTAGTGTTGAATGCCCATTGGTTGCCACTGCTGTGGTGGCAATCAAACAACAAAAATAATAAAAATAAATACCAGCAAAAATATCAAAAAATGAGGAGCCAAATAGCAAGTTGCACTTCTTAACTGTGACCCTTCATGATTCACTCATCAGCAGACATGAGTTCCTCATCAGCTGAAAGGAGCTTCGGCTTGGTCATAATCCTTGCAGCTTATATCGAAATCGCAGCAGCAATGCCATTGAACGCGTTGTTGTCATTGGAGGCCCACGATGTATCATCACAGTGTCAGCAGAGATTTCTAAGTAATACGTCGACAACTTGGCATCAAAGATGAAACCAACATGTATGTTTCCTTCGTTTCAAGAGCCGAAAAAATCAAGGACATCAAGGTTCCCATAATTGCCGGATGTTGAACTCTAGGTGGTCCAGCTGGAATGACAGCTGCCATCTATGCAGCACGAGTGACTGGGCGGTTGCCAAGGGAGGAAGGTAGTACCTGAAATTTGGGGGTTTGTTGAACCAAAAATAGGGGGTTTTGTTTTACCCCCAAATCATCCATTTTTAATAGGGTTTTCCATGATTTTCACCATCCATTTTGGGGGTACCACCATTTTCGGAAACAGCCAAATCATCATGAGGTCACCTTCATGAGGTTTCACCCTCATGAGGTTGCTTCAGTTTCAAGAGATGTGGAATTTCGCGTTCGGGGTTTGCTTGGTCACATGCAATGCAACTTCAGCACCCAGCCGAAATCCGAGTCCAATTTGTGTCCATTGGTCATCGCACCTGCGATGGGTGGACAGCTTATGGCCAAAGGAGTCCGGGAAACCCATTCTTGGCCTAGGTGTTTGATGTTGTTTTTTTTCTATAAAAGCTGATGGTTTTTGGTATTGGTGGGCAATGGTTGTTTATTTTGTCATACAATTGCAACTGCATTTGAACACACTAAGTTCTACATATATGTCATATGATATATCTTGTACGCATATAATATACATACATACATACATACATACATACATACATACATACATACATACATACATACATACATACATACATACATACATACATACATACATACATACATACATACATACATACATACATACATACATACATACATACATACATACATACATACATACATACATACATACATACATACATACATACATACATACATACATACATACATACATACATACATACATACATACATACATACATACATACATACATACATACATACATACATACATACATACATACATACATACATACATACATACATACATACATACATACATAGTCAGGAAAACGTGGGATGGTTCGGCTGAGGTGGATGTGGAAAACTATCCTGGGCTGCCTCGCGAGAATGGGGGTGAGATGTCAGAAAACCTCAGTTGAAACGAGATTCAATGTCCCTAGACATCCAAACACCATCTGAGACCCCAAAAACATACCTATAGCACCTTCTCAGGAGGTTTGGATGTCTGGGGTGATAGGGTGTGTTTTGGTTTCCTGTCAAATTAATGCTGTTTTGATTTTTTTGTGGCTGCCAACAATAAACAATTCCACCAATCTTGTTGACTTATACAACTACAAGATCCGTTCAAAACGCACAAGCAAGCACCAGAATCGACTTCAACTTGTATATCTCCTGTCATCATTTCCTGATGGTGTTGCATAACTTAGGATCCAAGTGATGAAGCATCAAGCCCGGAGTTTCTATGCTGAGGTGATGGGGGTAGAACGGACAGGGGTGATGTTTCAACATGGCAATAAACCCTTGGTTGGAAACAAGCCTCAAGTCTTGGAAAGCTACCAACTGCTGTGAGGACCTACAGCGTTCAACTACAGTAGTTGCCTCTACTTCTACCATCAGCTTCACCGAAACAGAACCGCAAAGACCAACATGGAACATCAAGGGTAGAACTTCAGAATAATTGATCGAATTTGTATGAATTGTTGGTTTGTAGAAAGATGTTCCTTCCTCTTTCTGAAGGCTTGTTGTATGTGTCGTTTGCAGGTGTGGGATGACATGGTGGTAAGTGTCACAGACCTCAGCAAACATCAACGGAAAATGGGTAGACTGGGGAAATGATTTGATGGATTTGATACGTGGTTGGTGGATGTTTGAGGTATCGGAATGTGATGAAGAGGATGCTGTTGATGATGAGTGGAGGATGATGAGACATGTATGAAGTTATTCCGAATAAAACAACAACAAGTTGGTCATGATTGGAGATTGTGTGAATGTCATCTGATTATTTGGATTTTGAACGAACTGCAGATAAGCATCCTCTTCAGAAACGACTTTATGAGTGACACGCCGTTGGCCAGAATCATGAACCATTGTGTCAGCATCAGGTGAACACCAGCGTGCAGCCAATGCAGTTGCCTGTCGACAAAAATCATAACGGGGATTGATCGAAGAGAGCTATCATAACTGAACATTGACACATTGTTTTGGTGGATTTTGTTGTGCAATTTGGAAAATAATCGAACGTAATTGGTGGATGTCGGTAGCCAAGTAAAGGGTTTGAATATATCGATTCCAAGTATCCTTTGACAGATTTCTGCAGAAAAAAACAGTTACGAGTCAAGGCAATTCCTTTCAATCGATCTGGCTTCCTTTCTTGGTGTTTAGGATCTACACCAACAGTTCCGGCTTGGTGCAAGCTCATACGTCGCCTGGATGCATTTCCAGATGCCATAGGTCCATGAGCTGTCCGGCTGATGGATGTAATTGTCACAGTTGATGCCGGTTTTTAAGACCTCCAGATGTGTTTCAAGCCACAAAACATTATAGATTATAAATCTAAAACACATATTCACAAAGCATATGCCAAGTCCCAGTCACACCTTTGAGAATTCTTCCAAATGCCATATATTGGAATCAAGCTCCAGCCTGATGTTGACTTTCTTCCTGACGTAATTTCCCTTATCAACGAAACACCACCCATGACGCCTCAGGATCATTGCCGCCACCGGGGCAAACAGCAAATGGCTCCATGTCGGGTGACCCTAATCCATCCACTTGGACTCGATTTGGAGACATCATTTTAAAGAGGTTGATGGCAATGGCAATGGTAAGTTCCGTTTTGTTTGGTAGGAAATACTTCTTCAAATGGGCTTTCTTTCTTTTACTATGTTTACTGGAGTGTAGGTGATTCGAAATGTTGAGGACCACATCCCAAAAATATCAAAAGGATAAACGGTATGAATTATAAAGTGTTTTTTTTTGAGATTGTTAATTTCTATCCAGACGGATTGTGTTTTGTTTTTCTTGAACGGTGATGCCAATGTTACGATGATGCCAATGTGGGTTGAAGTCAGTAATATAGCAACATGATCCACAATCTCCAGGAGAAGTTCCTGCTGCGTTGAATCTCTTCCCGTTGAAGTTACAAAGGATAACAAAAACCTACAAAAACACATGAAGAACACCCGATTTGATTGCAGATTGGTGAAAGATCCACTTGCCTTTACAGAGCTAAAGGATCCCAAAGGATGGTTTGAGATTGCGAAAATTGACAACTGCTGGAGTTCAGCATCTTCAGTCATCCAGTTTGCTTGTACGTGTGGAAGAGAGATCACGCGGGTGAACTGCTTCATATAAGATGACATAATTTTGCTGTACCACCATTGCCTTGCCCAAACAAGATGCTCTCTAACCTCTCAGCTCATCCTGTACCACCATCACCATCATCACCACCATGATGAATTCAAGCGATTCAGGTCAAAGGTGAGTGGGACTACCGCGGTCATGGTGTGTCCAGTTGTGCCGCCTGCGATGGTTACCTTTACAAAGGGAAGGCGACCCTCCGACGAAGTCCCAGGGATAAGATGGATGACTTAGTGTAGATGAGAGACAAATGAGGCAGAATGATTTGGAATTGATGCCTGGCTTTATTTTTGGTTCATGAAACTGCTGGTGATGATTGAAAGCTGATACACTATAAGTTTGTTGGCTTTTCATTGAAAAACACAGTCACTGGAAGTCGGATGATTCAGAAGTCTTAAGACTTTCGTGACTTTCTATGAAACGGAATTCAGCTAATGGAATAGATCCAACATGATCCATCTTGAGGGGCAAGCATCCACTCCTGGTTTGCCCCAGACCTGTGCTGTCGTCGGTGGCGGTGACACTGCCATGGAGGAGGCGCTTCAAGAGCGGTTGTCGTTAGTTTGCTGACCTATGTGATTTGAAAAACGATGAAACTGAGAATGATATACTAGAGTCTGGGAGTTTGTAGTACTGGTATATACTGGTATCATCATTGTTTTTTGTTTTTTTTCAAGTTTACTTAAATTCCAATGATATTCAATCTTATATTTGATAGTGTGTATACGATGCGCATGCATATTATGGTGTTTGAATGTGTTTGGTACGTATATACTATAATTTGCACAACCAAAATCGAGAGTGTTCAAAAAGCATCTTGCCTGAAATCTGAAATACATCAGAAAACAAAAATAATGCACACCTGCAACAAGCACGTTCTTTTTGCATTTGTTTGTTTCTTGTGTTTCTTGTCGTCGTCGGGTTTACTTAGTCTGTTTGGGTTTGTTTGTTTGTTTTGTTTGTTTTGTTTGTTGTTGTTGTTGTTGTTGTTGTTGTTTGGTTTTTGTGTGTGTGCGAATTGTAGTCAAATGCAATAGATGATATTGGCAGATGCAGCAGATTGTTTTTTTTTCTTTGGAAGAGATTGCATGATGGATACAGGAAGGCAGGTCAGGGTCGAAGTCTGTGTTGATTCCCTTGAACACGAGGCCTCCAGTATCGCATGGCTTTTGTCAAGGTTGACCTATTGTGTTTGGGTGAATTACAAAGTGATACCGGTTTCGCCAAATGTGTCACTTAGTGGGTACTTAATCAGGTGAACCCTCCCCAGAAGACCTCATGTCGGGAAATCTGAGTTTAATGAAATATAATTCAGATAGTGTGTTTCATTTACATTGCAGAAGACTTGAGAAGGCCAAGTCCAGGATGATAGAATTGATTAAATGAATATGGGCATGCATCGACATGTTTTTTTTGTCAGGCAGATCATCACAAATCAATACAAATCATCCAACAGGTTTGTATGTTGCAGGGGGTTGGGATAGTCGTTGTCATTTACAAATGATTTCTCCATCCAACCAACAAATTGAAAAAATCTAAAGCTGCATAGTGAATCCCAAAACACAACCAAATCTGCTGTCCTCAATCCATCAAGCAAAGATCAAACAAAAACTTTCAACCATCCACCATCACCCAGTCACTTTTCATCTATGTGAACGGGGGATTGATCCCTTACCCTAACCGGTAAGGGTAACACAGGGTGATCATCCACATCCATTATCATCCCAGTTTGTAACAAAAACACCATGAAGGCCTTGATGTTGGCACGCATTTGCAGCTCTGTGGATCTACTGCACCGCCGCGACACCTTTCGAGCATCTTTGGTTTTGCAGCAACGAGTGCTGAACCATCCCAACATCCGGGCACCTCGGGCGTGAAAGATGGGTAAGGTAACCAAAAGGTGGAACAAGTGGCATTGCAAAGGGTGAGATTTCAGAAGTTGGATTTGGTTTTAATGATTTGTTTATGACGACTTCATCCTACTCACAATAATAATATATTATTATTTTATGATATTATGACGGTTTATCTACAAATTCCAAATTCCATTGTCCATTCGTCATTCTGCCATTCATGTTGCACCGTTGCAGAGAAAACCCATTCACAAGTGCAGTGTATTCCGAGGTCAGATGGACGCTCGGCTCAATCCTGGATGATTGCTTTGGTTTCCTTTGCCTGACATGTCACATCTTAATTTGTTTACATCCAGATACGATTCCATACAATTCCTGAAGTTGGAAAGATCATGATCATATTATTTGATTCACTTTTAAGGTGAGTCACTATTTTGTTGAGATTCATGTCAAACATCTCCAGTATCATAAGTTTCAGCAGATCTATTGTCTTCGTGAATTGCTTCCAAGACTCTTCCGAAGGCTCACCTTGAGGTTTGTAGGAATATCTTTCTAGCGTTAGCCCCTACGGAATGCAAACGGAACTTCCCGTCAATTGATGTCCGCTGCTTCACCGCTGGATGATTTTTCTCCACTTGAGGAATACCGCTGTGAAGCGATTTATTGGTCGTACCAGAGAGGAAGATGGCATCGAACACAAAGAGTTGACTCATATGGAGCTCATTGATACACAGGAGGGACCTGCTGGGGTAATGAATTCCATTTTAAACAGGGGAAGGTGGGTTACGAATCGAAAAAGGCATTGTGCTAATTCTAGTGTTGCAGCTGTTTTGTTTACTTGACAGGGCTATTGGTTTGAATCAGGTTGGAGATGGATTGCGTGGTATGATATATTTTTGTGCTGAGTGGTTGGTTGTTCATTATGATTATGTAGTAATAGTAGCATCAGGTTCATCCGGCTATCTCCACTCCATGTTTCTTGATATTTAAGCACCACATGACTGGTCTTAACGTCCAATATTTCCCAAACCCTTATGATATATGAGATAGGTCATTGTGTTCACTCACCATACTGTACTGATGTCTTCCCGGCAGCTCCTATTTTGTGAGGACAGTTCCAAGGAATCACAGATTCCTATGGAAGCTGCCTTTATTGCCATTGGTCATGATCCAAACACACGGCTCTTCAAGAGTCAGGCCCCACAATCCAGGTTTGTGATATCCCAGAAGGAATATAGTGATACAGACTATAGACCCTGGCTTTTTCCTGATGTTAAAATTTCCTTGAAAACCACGGACATTCCTAAAAAATACGGTTGTATAGGATGTTTTTTTCAACAAAACACAAGATTAAGTGTCGAAATTCCAGATGGGGTTCCATTTTGGAAGCAACAACAACGACCTCCGTAGTGTTGATGCTAACTTCACACCATCCCTTTTCAACACAACTCACTTTTCTGAATATGTGTTGAAACAGCCAAGTGAAGAGTGAAGTGCCACGTTTTCTTCACAAATTAGATACGAAAAGCCACTCAATCACCCATACAAGACCAAAATCTTTGGCGTGGTTTAGCGAGTTGTCGTTTTGATGTGCAGATAGAACTTCCCAACTCGAGGATGCTCCTTTTGTCCAATCTGCCAATTTTGCATGTAATGTGTACTTGATGATATATATATATATACGTATATAAATTATATTATAGATCTATAGTATATAAGTATTGTTTGATATTGTGCGTTTATCTCTACATGTAACAGATAGTTGTACATTGCATGTTCATCTTTGCTTTCAATGTCCCTAGTGGCTGTGGTTCCAATCCATGCAAAGCTTGCAGGTGAATATGGATGAGTTGCTCGGCTGTAATTATGGTGAACTCTGACATGCTTCACTCTGCAATCAATCTTGGCTAAGGAACATCAATCACTTTATGACTTGAAAGACTGCAATTATATAATTTTCTCAACTTTTCTCGAATTAGAATTACAAGTTGTCCAGTTGATTCCTGGTAGGTATTGTTGTTGCTGTCCCGGTCCAACAGTAGTTTTGGTCCATTTTGGGTTCAGGTTGGAAGATGGGATGAATCGATCTGAAACTACCCCTTGTTTATGCAGAAGGGTCAAGAAATGGACATGCGTTGTTTTGAATGGTTCTTCCAAATTTGCATCCATCTCTCAAAATGAACATGTTCAGTTTCAAGTGACAAAAATAGGAAAGGTCTATTTTAAGATGCACCAAGTGCAAGCCTAAATTGTCATCATTATATCAATTATATCATTGATGTTAGAAAATATACGGTCCAATGGTTCCTTCCGCGACGTTTTGAGGACCGGATATATCCAGGTGCATGGAACCAAAACTTCTGTCCCTGGCTTTTTCGCAGCCGGAGATGTCGCAGACCATGTGTATCGACAGGCAAGACCTGGGGTGCAAGATGGGACAAAAATGATAGAACATCATATAAAATCGTCATTGGTGAAGAGGTGCATGTTTGAATGATTTACGAATTTTGATGCTTGTTGATTCTTTGTGAAACTTCGAGAGTGATGGATTTTCAATTGTGTTTTTTTGGCGGTTCCTACCCACTGCAGGGTAGGTTAGGATTTTCAGGTTTCCAAACCTGGCGCTTTACCATCAACTGGATGGTGATTTCACTGGCAATTTTTTGCCAATACTAACAATATGAATTTGGGATTCTGAGAGGAAAAAGCCAGAACTTGAAGAACTTCAAGTTCGTACTAAAAAGACATTAGCCCCGAAGTTCTGAAAAACAACAAGACAATTGATAGATTCATGCGAAATATACCATATCCATGATATCATTATCATCTTCATGAAAAAAAACAACAACATCCCATATCCATTGGTAGCAACCTTCCATGGGATATCCACAACCCACCCACAAACGTTGCAGGCGATCACTTCAGCCGGCTCTGGGGCCATGGCAGCCTTAGATGCTGAAAGATATTTATCCGTCGCTTGGCAAACATGGCGGTCCCGGTAGAGTGGCTACATTTGGAGGTTGGTAGAGAGATTTACGACCTGGAGTTGTTTCAATTCTGGTTTTGTTGTGTTGTTTGATCAATCTTGCGCAAAGGGGGACAAAATTATCATAGTATTATCATAGTACCTCACCCTGCCAACTCTTGTGTGTGTGAAGTCCTTTGAGATTCCTAGACTTTCCTCATTCAGCAATGTTCACCAAACTTTTCAAACCAGTGGTATTGACATTGTTCCTGCGATTCCGTAGAGAGGTTGCTGGCATGCTCCCAAATCCCAGTTCATCACCGTCCTTGGCTGAAACCAACGGATTCATCCATGTAGAGCCAGCAAAAGTTCAGGAAAATCCAGTGGAGGAAGAGTCTTGTGTGAAGCAGGCAGTGCTTGGGAAATGACATCTATGGATGCGTCCATGGAGCCTTGAAAACCAATGCAAGACGCCAAGAAACTTCATGGACATGAATTTACTGGCATTAGGGTTTGAGTATATTTGAGTATATTGTAATATAGTGCCTCTGGTCCGTTGCTCATGGAACCTGTTGAAACGTGTCACTGAGGGAGGCATTGTAAAGATAGCTTATTCTACTGTAGAGATCGTTGATGAGGTGAAGGAAATTCCCCTAAGTGAGCTTCCTTGCCAAAACATGGGTCCCCCATAGTCCCCCATGATCTCACATAGTCGATTGATCATCAGCAATTCATTTATATGGAAGTATCAACTGCAGTTGACTTGGACATTTTGGACTGGATATTGTACCCGGTCCGCAGGAAGATTTTCAGACTTGGTCATTGAAGGATCTACGTGAGCAGGTGGGAAAGTGCTGATGGAATGGTATTCATACGGGCAGTTGGTTAACCACCATCCACGAATGAGGAAGCATAACCCAGAGACATATTAGGAGTAGGATAGAGAAACATGCATTCATCCCAAAAGAAGTTGTCGCCTTGAATTGCTGACAAGACACATGTTGGGGAATCAAACATGTCTAGTAGGAAAAGGAGAAATTAAAGGTCTCCTTTGTTGATGGCAGGTCTCCTGCACCAATTGCGAGCAAAAAACAATCTTCGATTGATTTTACTTCTAGGTCCAACAACTTTTATCATTTTCTCCCATGTTTGATACATCATTACTGGTGGTTCTTGGGCACACCATCACCAACATGTTCAGGTACCTAAAATGTAGGTACAGAACCTTGTAAGGCCATTTTGGACATGAATTTTCCCTTACATGAGCCTTACAGCTCAACTAGGTGAGGATTCCTTCATTTTTGGTACCTGTTTGGTGACACCACCAGCGCCGCTTGAGTTGGATTTTCCCCAGGTGAAGTTGCTGGGCGTCAAATGCGTCGCCTGCAGCGAGAAAGCGGACTTCATCGCTTCATTGCAGGTGGAAACGATGATTATCATGTAATCTAGGTGGGTGTTTCCAAAAATAGGGGTACCCCCAAATCATCCATTTTAATAGGGTTTTCCATTATAAACCATCCATTTTGGGGTACCCCTCTTTTCGGAAGCATCCAGGTGGTGGTTTCAACGATTTTTATGTTCACCCCTAGTTGGGGAGATGATCCTATTTGACTAATATGTTTTCAGATGGGTTGAAACCACCAACTAGTAATCAATGTTGTTTTTGTTTATTTATAAAAAGAAGATCCTACAAGTACTTCTGTTTTGGTTGTTGACAGGATTTGTTTTTTAGGGGTTGAACAAAAACAAGAATTGCACACAAGATGATGTATGAAATGATGCTGTTTTGTTTTTCTGTGTTAGGTTCGTTCTTTTTTCATTTGATGATGATTTTGATGATGATGATGATGATGATGATGATGGATGATGATGGATGATGATGGATGATGATGGATGATGATGGATGATGATGATGATGTGTTTCCTTTTCTTTGGAATGGACAATTGGGATGTCACTTATCTTTTGGCAGCAAATTTCAAGTTTTGGACTTTCGATGCTGGAAGTTTTTCAGGTGTCCTTGCAGTGATTCAAATCGATTTCTGCTAATGAAGGAGTCAGAACAAAAAGAGGTGATGTAACATAGTGAAGATATACATAATTTACGTATTATATATATAATATCGTAATATGATATGTGACATGTTTAATGAAGTAGATGTTGTGTATAAACCGTTGCTTTTCAAGACTGATTCTTTTTTCAGACTCAATGGGGCCAGGCCACTTTCTGAGAGGACAGACGTGGTTTGCATGGAACTTGTGCTCGGGCTTTCCAATCAAAGGGGTGTTTCTGGAGGTGGTTGCCATACAAACGTCGGTCCAATATAAACCCAAATTAAATATACAGTAGAATAGAAATGAATAGAAGAATGAATGATGAATGTATATATTTTTCTTCAGGGATGGTACAAGTCCATGCCACAATCCAAGTATTTGAGGGTGGATATGTGTGTATACGTTATACATGTTGCACTAATATGTTATTCCGATGGTTTTGGAAAGCCTTAGCGTGCAGAGAGCTAGTGGAAGCTTTATTTGCCCTATACAGAGGCAACAATCAAATCAATCAAAGGTCCCCTGTTTTTCGGTTTAGTTGGCAAAAATACAATCAAAAACCATGAATCCATTCAACTCAGAGAATTTATGACATGAATAGTTGAGGCACAAGTGATGATTAGACATGGCGCTTTCTCGCCGCGTGGAATCGAATCGCTGCTGGCAGCGAGCCAACCTCCCAAGTGAGATTGATCCACGTCTTCCCGCGATGATGGACCTGTGACAAGATAGGAATTTCTTGTGTTCTGTAGATACAGAGTCTGAAGGTAGTAGCAAATGACCAAATGGAAGTATCTGATTATCGTCACTTAGGTGGATAGTGACTTAGGTGGATGTTCATACCTCTCTGTCCAGAATGCCACTCGCACCTGCAGATCTGAAAAGTCTGCCAACCAAAGACCCGTGTGGATGAAAGCCAACCACACTTACAATCCGTGCATGAAAATCTGAAGGTCGACAAGTGTGGACGGCGGTTGTTGCATATGAAGCGAATAGTATTGAAATGGATCTAGCTTCCGTTGCGGTTGATGGGAAGAAAGGATGCAATGAGTTTAAGATGGCTAGTGCCCACACATGATTCGGAGATAATATGACCATGTATGATTTGGATCGATCATTTTCCCAACGACTTGATTACAAGTTTCAGAGTTGTTTCTGTCTCTTTAAGATACTAGCAGACAAGAATTGTTGAAGCTTAAGTTTGATTGCATCAAACTGCAGCCACTGAGCTTCCACAAAGGGGTGGGAGTTCCAGCTCCGCTGCTGGAGGTGGGGCGCGGGCAAGGTAAAGATTCAGAAAGGGTGTTGTATACCTTCACTAAAGGAGATGGACAGATTCAAGCCATTATCTTGGATAATGTACAATCTTCACACCGTTGTTTGGATCCTCTCCACGGTCTGTATGAGTCCCCAAGTCATCGTCATTTAGTTTAGTTGTGGTTCTGTATGGGCCTTTTCCGACCCTTTTTTGGGGACTCTTACAGTACAGGACGATGACCGAGGAAACATTTTGTATTTGGGAATCCAAATCTCGGCATTTGCAGGTCATGACGGCTGTTCCCATTAACCAATTGGCAAGGAACAAGGTGCAATGGTACGAGTTGATGCTTGAAGGGTTGAAGAAAGTTCATAGAGGAAAGATGTTTCTTACATACAGCATCATAGTAACATACAGTTTATACAGATGATTTTGTTTCTTGTATACATTGCAGTCATCATCTCTCTCTATACAAATTCCCTTATTTCCATGTGTCATTTATCCACAAGATGGATACCAAGTATCATGTATGGTTACCATTTCCTAGCATCATCTATCCACCACCAGCTACCATGCCGGGACCCCTGCAGGGTGTGAAGTACACTTGTGAGATTACTGGAAGTCCTGCAACCTTGGTTTGCTCCGAATGCCCAGTGTACTTTGCCACCTATGATGCTCAGCATGAAACAATTTTGTGGGAGATTTTTGGGAAGACACACCCAAAAAGTTTGGAGTGAAACTTCGTAGGTTTCAGAAGGTTCTTGAAACATGAAGTGTTTGTCCGATCCACTTGTTACATTTCAAAGTGAATCTCAGAATCAAGATTTGGAAGCTATTGGTAGACTTGTGGCACGGGCATTTTCCATGAAATCACCTTTGCAACATCTTATTATTTTGTTGTTCTCGGTGAGGGCATGTTTTGAGATATGTATATATGGGTGTCGTCCAAAAGGTCCTTGTCTTGAGTGTAGTATTCGATGACCTTTGGTATGCCAAAATGACCTTCGGCGAAAGTTAAAAGCTGAATTTGCTAAAGTAAATTATTTTTTGGCGAAAGTTTGGCGAAACTAGTAGGATATGACTGGAACATACATGGATTTTTAAGAAGATGAAGTTTATGTAGGGCGATTTTTCGCGAAAGTTTGGCGAAAGTTTTGATAAAGCTTGGCGAAAGACGGCCTTCTCTTGAAAGCTAGTTGGCCTAAACTGTGACTTGTTATGTCTTGTTTCCAAGAGAGGCGGGAAGCAGGTGAGCCCTTAGTTTCGGTGTGGGAGTGTCAGAACTGGCCGGAGAAGGTGAGCAAGGACCACCGATAAAGGCAAAACGCCACACGTGAATGCGCAGCCGCCACAGAATGAGTTTTGATGGTCGCTCAGACACGCAGATTTCCCTTGTCAAGCTTCTGTTTCCTAACAAAAATTCCCAGATACAACGCAACATAGGGCCCCGCGAAAGTTTTTTGTGAGTATGGCGAAAGTTTGGCTAAAGTAAATTTTTTTTCGGCTAAGAATGGCCGTTTCGAGAAGAAAGAATTTTGGACAACCACCATATATATATTTCATCGATATGTGCTTTTAGCAATAGAGCGATCGCCGAAACTTGATTACATATTGTTGGGCATTGAACCAATGGGTGTGAACTGCAACGTCAATGGTAGAACTTGGATTTCTTTGGTTTTGACCGAATGATATTCAGTGGAATATTGTTTCATGTGTGCCTTTTTGAAAACAACAAACGAACTGACACTAGATGCTTTGATGTATATTATATAGACATTTGACTTATCAGAATGGAACACAGATATTGATGCTTGACATCCAAGGAGCACTTTGATGTCTGGTGGAAAGGCATTGGAAACCTCATTGCACAGGCGCATTACATTTTGTTCAGATCATAGATTCCCTCAAGTGGCTGGTTGGAGAGGTACGCAGTTCATTTCTTTGTTTTAAAGCCAGCACGTGCCACAATTCAAATTCTACACAGCTGTCCATGTCGTTCAAAATTATTCAAGCCGGTACAGTGCTGCTTGCAAAACCTGCCACACTACACACAACTTATGCCAAGGTATAGTGTCAGTTGCTTGCGCGGAGCAAGCCAACATGCAAATCTGAAAACACCAAGGTCATGAAGTCAATAGTGAATAGCATGAGGATATCATACCAATTTTTATCCAGTTGGATCATTGTACCTATCAATAAGTGCTTGTTCGAGCTTGTATCGCTCCCACATTGCCCCAGTGAGGTCAGATATTTGATATACATCTTCATATTTTGTTTGGATGCCCATAAGGTTGTAGCTTTTTAATGCTGTGCTATTTTCAGCTTGTTGACCCACGATGTCCCTCCAGGACATCGTGGTGCTACGTGCCCCACCGAAGATGATTGGCTCTGAGGAAGAGCGAAAACGAAGAGCCGAGGCGCGGCGCCTCGACTCGGAGGGACAGGGTGTGAGGATGAATACAAACGATCACCAGAGGATTACCTGATAATGACCTTATATGTTTAATTTATGTACACATATATTATGGTATCTATGTATACATATATATACATATATTTCTTGTTGATGTGTGCAGTTGGTTTATGTATATATATTATATATATGATATATACGTACTAATATATATATATATATCTACTAAGTATATATAAATATATATGTGACATGTGTTTAGTTTTCCAGCTATGGTTTGGGGCAGAAAACAGGGGTACCAGCTTGCTATGTCTTGAAAGCATCAATTATGGTCCGAAAGATGGGTAAACTAAGCCCTTCGTTTGAAGGAATGTTTCCATGCAAGGTCATGGTTGAGAATGTCGGAGGATATGGAATGGGAAGACCTGACAAGATATGTGAATAGATGTAGCAGGATGATTGTAAGTGGAATACATCCCACAGATGGAGAATCCAAGACTAAGTGAACTTTGGATTGGAAATTGTACATCTTTGCGTTTGTGCCATTTCCCCAAATTGAATCATGTCTGTGATAACTTGGTAATTTTGGCACTTCCTTCAACCTTTCAAATTGCAGGGTGTTACTGGCAAAAACAACAGAATTCTGCACCAATTGACATGTCGAATATCCCATTCATAGCAGTGTTGGAAAACCATCCCAACTAGTTGGCAAGATTTTTTTCCATCATTATGTGAAACAGGTGGGACGGGTAAATACAACCAACTCTTCCTGTTCATGGATCACTTGGCCGACTCTGCGGCCAGGAGCTGCTAGGAATCAGGAAAGAACTCTTAGAGCTTTGCACGGAGACGGCTCAAAAGTTCCTAGTGCCATGGTGGAAGGAATACGAGTTGCCAAAAAAAAACACTGGAAGTTGATGGCTTGCGATAGAAGGTGATGGAGAAAGGAGAGCAGGTTGTTTGTTGTTATTGTTCTTTTTGTGGTTTGTTCATCTTTTTGGTTTTGTTCTTGTTGTTCTTGTTGTTGTTGTTGTTGTTGTTGTTGCTGTGGTGGCCGATTAGGGGCTTGGAAAGAGGGCTGAGGGAAAATTGGGCTGGTGTCATCAAATGCCTGATGCTAGATCAATTTCGAAGTACTCTGTATGAGCAAAATGAATCGAAATACGTATATTTTGATTTGTGTTTGAAAGGTTAAACTGGCGCTACCAGCCCTGAGTAGCTTCTTCCTTGACATATTCAGCGATTTGATGATCTGAATTTGATGTGGCACTGGATTGATTGCCTTTAAGATGTGGATTACTGTTGGTGGTACCAGAGGTACCTAAAGATTACCCTATATCACACTCACTCTGAAGTCTTCTTTACTGTAGTTCGGGATGGCTTATGAAACAATGACTTTAGACATGTTCCAATACCTTTTTGGTCGTATTACATGTTGAAGCTGTTTGAACTTTACTTGCTTGGCTTGTGAAAAATAGAGCTTGATCTGTCCAGTGTGGAACTGGGAAGTGCCATTCTGCTCGGAGATGGACAGATGAATCACCTTTCAAGGAAGCAACCCGACTCTTATAAGGGTTCAGAAGCTTTATCCACCACGAGTTGTAAGTTCCTTATGACTAAAAGGTCCACATTGGTTCCCATCCTGATGGATAATCTAGGATTGCTTCATCATCAATATGGGGCTAGCCTGTTGGTTTGGTAATGCCGCGGCAGATGTCGCTACGTGTTTTTGAGGACATTTGGCACTATGTACATATATCTTATATCATATTTCATATATCACATATCTCGAAAAAAAATCAGAGCATACATGATTATCATACTTTAGACCAGATCGCTAAAAACAAACTCGCTATCTTACACTGAGCGCCTGCTTTTTGCATCCATTGGCCGCGGGAAAATGCCAAGGTGCAGGGCAAATATGACCTCGCAGTTCCAGGAGCGTTGCAAAGTCAGGGAACGCAGAACAGATATTGTTGGAGTGTGTCTCAAAAAGGGGCTTGCCAAATCCTGCTTGTTTCGTACTATTTCTAGGGCCATTGGGGATCTCAAGCTTTGAGGTGTCCAAGATGCTTTGTTGGGGTGAGAATTGGTGAAACTTATCAACCAATGCATGATGGGTTTGGTGTTGTAACAAAGTTGCAGAGACATGAAATTTCTGAGACTTGGATCATCACACATACTACTGTGATTAGTAGATTATTAATACTCCATTTATAACGGTTACTTGGAGGTTAGCTTGGGAACCAACCCATGGTTATTTGCCCACTTCCCCATAGGTGCCAGCACTCACCAGCCCCACCTTTCCCTCCTCCTCCAAGGCTTGAAGTTTGCCATCGACGTCTTCGGTGCCGAAGCTCCGGAATTGGTGCCTTCCTACTTGTTGCTGGCAGAGGTGGAAGACAGCGGTGATGGAAGGGCAGGTGGAAGGTAAAAAAAGGTGAACATTTATATGGGGTAAATGAGCTCATGTAGTAGTTTTCTTTTTCTTGTGGTCAAGTTTTTTTGGGGGAAATTTTTGGTAAGCTGAACATTTGGTGGTCAAGTTTGGTAGAATATTGGTTATTTGAATATGTTCATGGATAGGGATTTGATTTTTTGTCCTCAGACATCAAGTTTGATTTGCCCCGTCAAACTGCCGGTCCATGGTCTTGAGGCCAATCTAGGTTTAAGGCGTCTGAAGATTGCGGAGGAGTTCCTATCCTTAGCCAATTGGAACATCTTGAAGCACCCACAAGTCTCTTGGCTCAAAACGTGCATGTTCATTGACGTGTGTCAAGTGGTGGTTCAAGAACACTATGAAGAGGCCAAACGGAAACAAGTATAGTCATTACATGTCATTACTTTACTCCATTTGTATCCTATTCTAAACCATCACGGGATATGTTTTTCCCCTAGTAAAACTCTCATGTTGACTTTGTGCGGACCTGTAGCATGAAACTCACTGCTTGGATGTTCACTAGAGTGCAGTGCAGGCAGCATAGACTACTGAACTTGGATGTACTTCTTGTCGACCACAACACACCGTGCAGTGCTTCCTTTTTTGACCCATCGTCAAATGTTTGGCAATGTGACAATGATATCGTCCCCTTCAAAGTTTGTTCATTGGCATCTTCAGGGAGCACTTTCCCAAGGCCAAACTTAATTACCACTTGTTCCTTGGGGCATTTGTGAAGGTCATATCATCTTTCAGATCCGACCAACTAAGTTGCATCCATCCCACCAGTTCACCGACTGAGGCCAGCAATTCCATGATGTCCAACCTGCAACGAAACTTTGGACGACTTTATGCGGCGCAGCAGCGATACAATGAGGTCCAGATCTAAGGTTTCGAAAAGGAGAAGCGAATGCAACAAAAGGGTGGAACGTGATGAAAACATATGATTTTCATAGACGTGGCTTGTTGAGAACACTTTTGGTGCAGTGTTTGTGAAACTGATGGCCAATGAGAAATTTCTTAAATGCGTTTATTGAGATGGTGTTTTAAAGGATATTACTGGTACATGATGGTACACTCAAATGCCAACACCCAGGAGGTTCCACTGGAGATGAGTTCAGCCAACAATTTGTTCAACTTTTTTCGGTATAGCCATGGGCCCCAGCTTCCTTCACTCGATTGCTCAGGCACTACAAGCCTTTGCGACAGTCTCCTGTGGCATGTTTACATGGCAATCGCGTTGGTCTGGTAAGGCAAAAGAAGGTCAGTTTGAAAAAAATGACCAAAAACCTTGCTTTGATCATCTTTGATCATCTTTCTTGCAGTCATGTCATGCCGTCATGCCTCAATTTTCACCGGAAAAAAAAAAACAGGGTGACAGGGTGACATATTGATGATGAAGACAAACATTTTCGCCAGGACATCTACTATTCCTCCTTGGAGTTTGGTCCAGAAAATATCCGTTCTGCGCCCTCCTACTTTCACATGGGTCGTGTCTTCCAAAGTTGGAGGCTCAACAAACCAGGGACAAGATGCTACGGGGCCACAAAATCTATGATGATACGGGCTTCACATAAACAAAAAATACATAGGAGAGCCATGTCCAATTTTTTTTCCAGATGGTGTACTTCATTGGATGAGAAATTATGGATCGAATTGAATTGATACGTCTATTCAATCTATTCATCCTGAGAGTTTTGTTGAACTGGTCGGCATTAAGGTCATCAGAAGGCTGAACGTGCTGTGGCATTCTACACCAAGGTCAGAGCATGGGACATTGAGAATGGTTGATCAGTAAATCGGGATCATTTGTATTTGCGAATTTTGTACAGGAAATGCCTCCAATGAGACCATATTACCATTATATAATTATATATGATAAATGATCAGATTATATTTGAATACATGTTTCGAGGATCTAATATGGTTGTGTGTAATTAACGCGTAGTATATTGTGCATCCGCATATAATGAATCAATGTTATTCTCTAGTTCCCCCCTTTTTTCACGCACTCACAACCAGGTGGTGGATGTCTATGGCAAGTTCTTGGACTCCTGGATGCGTCCGAATCCACCAGTGAAAACCGCCGGGATGGGAAGTTTGTTGCCTGCTGGATGAATTTGTTACGTTTGACACGTGTGATGAAGCCATGTTTTTTTCAGTATGTTTGAAAGATGTACTGTATCTACTGGTAAGATGTGTGTTGTGTTCTGATGTATGGTGGGGAAGATGATGCACGAGGGTTTTTTTCCATCACGGGTTCAGACCTCTTGTGGGTGTGCCAGCAAGACTTCCGTAGACGTGGAACTGTAAATCAAGACGCACACATTGTTGATATTGCATGCATACCCAAGTATTATAGATGTATTACATAACTCGAGATGTTCAAGAAATCACAATCCAACGCGCGCAATTTACATATGTGTACACACAGTGTACTAGACTTATATATATATATACATTTTATATATATATATACTATTGCTGTATATATATACATATATATATATGTATATATACATACATCTACTCAGCAAAGGTGTATTTTCAGCACCCATTGTTTTCATAGCAGATCCATAGAAATCGGCAGTTTCCCATTTTTCAGTCAGGTTCCGGCACTGGAGAGCCCACTGAAATCACCTCTGTCGAGGTGGAGGAAGCCGTGGAAATTGCCACTCGGTGGTTTCATTGCTTGGTGGTTTCACTGGTTGGTGGTTTTTTACACCCTGGAAGATTAACATGGAACCTACCAATCCCCCATGAAAAGAAAGGAAAATGATCTTCCCAACCTCTATGATTATGTTTGATGTTAATCTTCCAGGGTGTAAATATTTTGCATGTTCATCCCTACCTGGGGAAATGATCCAATTTGACTACAGTAATATTTTTCAAAGGGGTTTTTTGAAACCACCACGCAATTTTGCTGGTACATTTTTGGGTGTTCTACAGGCATCTCAGAAAAACGAAATCCTTTTCACAGAAGTCTTCTGTTCCAATTATACCAAGCTTCCAACTTCTATGAACAGAATCGGTGTCGGATCTAGTTGGGTCCTCTTTTTATTTTGCCAAGATGCGCAAGTTATGATAAAAAAAACATGAAACACAAATCCGTTTTGTTTGAGTGTTGACTTACTGCTGCTTTTTTGGATTCCACAAAATTCATGTTGTTTTGTTCATTCCATCACTTCTGATGACCGGCTCTATTGATCGAACATGATTGGAAACATATGAACAAAAAAGCCTTCATGATTCACCAAATCCACCCACCTACCAAATTACATCAAATGAACAAATGTCAAAGATTTTATCACTTCATTCTTTTGCATCTTCTGGAAATTTGTGGACTTTTCTCGGGCTGAGGTGAAGCACATCGCTGAGTACCACGAGAAGAGATTAGAAACAGAACCGGGCAACAATGATGCCACAAGGCGCTGGATGGTATGGATGGATAGTTCATCTTCCAGCATCTACTCAATGGCCATCAGCTTTTGCTGGACGTGGAATGTGGCAAGAATGCCCAAGTATAAGACTTAATGTACTGGCTTCCAAACAGAAGATTTCAATTAAAGAGGAGGTTTGTGGACAAATCGATAATATATAATATTATTTAATATATACATATAAGATCATATAGGCAACTTGATAGATCAGATCATCATCATCATCATCATCATCATCATCATCATCATCATCATCATGTCCTTCTTGGTGGAGCAGATGTACAAGGTTTAAGCCGGTTTGGGTAAAGGGTGACCGCATCTCATGAAAATCGCAGCATGTTTGCTGAAGCTCAAGTCCTGTTGTGGACCGAAGCGATCCACGTTTTCTACGTTCTGCTAGAAATAGGAATGGAAACAACCAGATTCCAAATAATAAAAGTTTGGATAATGATCGCCCATTTTTTTTTGGAGGCTTTTGTTTTCAGGAAAAGTGATCGAATTCTCGCTTCGATGACATTGCCTGAGTTGATCAAATCGGAACGATGATGATGCATGCCTCATTGGTCTGAGGGTAACATACAAGCAACATACAATTCCATAATGCATTATGAATCCTGTCACAGAGTGTACTCGTAGCAGATATCTTGAGTATGATTCAATATTTCAACGGATGCGATTCTGTTTGTCATCCACTTATTTCGGGCGCATGGCTAGTATGATTATATCAGATGCTCAAGTATCCACAACATCACGACATACAAAGGGTAAAGGTATTCACCATCAAACTCATAATTTCCGTCCATGGTTGCATGGTGCAACAGGAGCTTGGCAGACGGACATCAAAGCCTAGGTTTATTGATGGCCTACACGGGGGACCTCACCACAGCATGCACCTCAGTGCTGAGCATTTCGTGACAGCAAATTGCGTTTGATTACACGAAGAACTTGACCACTCGTGGTGCCTAGGGCAAAGATCACCTGCAACATGCATTGGAAGGATATCGGTCCATTTTGGGAGAAGATCATGCCAAGAGCAAGTTGTGTTGGGATCTCAACACTGCCAGTTAAATTTCCAGTTGCATGGCTTGTGTAGACGTAGCCAATTGAAGGATGGATCTTCAGTGCTAGGAAGCCTTTGGTGTTTCACTGCTTCATTTTTTCCATGTAAGTACCAAGCCTTCAAAAGAAGCATCTACCTTCACCAAGTTGTTTCAGCTCTCATTGGTTTTTCATTTGTTTTTTCGATGTCGATTGGTGTTTGAATCTGTTACGCCCGGAACCTGAGGTCAAAAGCAATTGGAAACTTTAGAGAAGAGAAGTTCTGTGTTGTGAGCAGCTCACCAATGCGGTGGAAAAAAACAGCATCGAGTTTCACTGCCTTCAAAAACCCAGACGAATCTGTTTGGGTTAAAAGCCATCAAATTTCACTTTGGAAAAAAAAATAAGACCAATATACCGAATATTAATTTCGCAGGAAACATCTTACCACTCTACTACCATTAATTCTTAAAATCACCTTATTTTTATTTTTACAATACAGAAATAATTAATATCTTGAATATTTGCAGATTTTTGGATATTCTGCCATATTAAATAATATAATATAATATATAAAATATATTAAGACTAAAAATCTATAATTTAATATTATTTTGAATTATTTATATTTAATTTAAATTATAAAATTTGAAGGAAAAAAAAATATTAATAAAAATAAATTTATAATATTTATTTAAAAATATAGGGTTTAATTTAATATAAAAAATCTAGGAATTTAAAAAATAATGCAAATTAATTATATATTAATTAATGGTAAATTATTAAGAAAGATATTTTTTTTATTATTAAAAAAATTAAAAAATTAAAATTAATATTTGATGTTTTTTAACTATCTAAAAAATATTATCTTAATAATAAATATTTTTTAAATTAAGATTAAAATTAAATTTTATTATATACCCTTAAACCTAGTTGAATTATTTATTTCTGGATGGTATTTATTTGGCCCCCGGGAGTTAAAAATGATATGAATAGGTTAATATTAATTAATTGGTAATAATATGGATTGCTTTAAGGCAAAACATAATTAAAGCAGTCGGCAATACTACCAATTATTTTGGAAAATATTCTAGGCCAAAAAATGAAATTAAAGGGCAATAAAATGAAATGTTCTTTTTGTATCTTGTTAAAAATACATAAGCTCGGTAATGATAAGGTCGGTAGCAATACCAACTGCTATAGGGATAGGGCCCACTCTGCCCAGCAGAGATTTCCTTGACTACAGCTTCAGATTTCCAGCGATCAATAAATTATATTCATTTTTCGAATTCCTCCAATAAGGAAAGCAAGTTTTAGACGATAAAAGATATTCTTGCTGGCCTTTTATCATGATAGAATGGGTCTAAGCCAATTGGGTAGACGGGCAAATGCTAGATTCTGAATCCGCTACATCCTATCCTTTGGAATATTCACATATAGTCCAAATTTCAATAAAGAATTGCATTGAATCCCATTATCTTGAGTTGGTTCAGGTCTGAGGATTTTGAAATTTTCTCATTCCATCCGCAAGATTTCTATATATAGATTTTAATAATATCAATAAATAGGATTTTTTCGATTATCTTAATATTATCTCAGAAACCAATTGAAATCTGATCAGTCCAGACGCTCCCCTGTCAATTGCTTCTGCGGCTTAATTTTTTTTTTCACCCCGGCTGTTCGAATTATCAAAATTTTTATCCAAAAAATAGTAGTGGGAGGTATCCCGGACCCCATATATCGTATACGGGTTTGTATTGGTAAAATATGGGGTTTATACGGGTTTTGAACGGGTTGGGGAAACCCGGTATTTGAATCCTAAGTCCAGGGTTTACTTAAAAAAAAAAGAATTTGTATGGGGTTTATACGGGGGTTGCACAGGTTTTGTACGGGTAGTCATTAGTGGAAAAAGCGAACCCGAATCCAAATATTTTTATTTTGGGCAACCCGGAATTCCGATAACCTGTAAAAAAAAATCGAAGTAGAATATATTGGCATGCTAGTAAAATAATCAAATAGTCAAAGTCAATATCTGACATTTTCTAGTTATTTAAAAAGAATCATCTCAAGAATGAGTGTTTTCAGAACCAAGATCAAAATGAAATTTCGTTTTATCCTATCTACCTCTAACTTCTCGATGGTATTTGCTTGGTTCTTTAGATTCAGGAATGGTATGGGTGGATAGATATTGACTAACCGGTAGTGCTACGGACCACTTTAAAGAAGTATATAGTTAAAGCAGTCGGTAGCACTACCAACTGTTTTGGAAAATCTTCCAGGCTGGAAAAATAAAAGAGATTAAAGGGCAACAGAAAATTCAGCTGCATACATGAAAATCACTGCTGTAGCGATAGGGCTGATATGACCCTATGCCTACAGCACTCGGTAGCACTACCGACCTTGCATAGCCCATCCACAATTTTGAATGAGGTTTTTTTGACCTTCATAAACCTATTTTCTTAAAATATTTTGTTAAGATAGTGAAGGGAAGGCTATGTAAGGTCAGTAGCGGTAAGGTCGGTAGTGCTACCGACTGTTGTAGGGATAGGGTCAAATCTGTCCTATCCTTACAACAGAGATTTCCTTAACTACAGCTTTAAATTTCCAGCGGTCAATGAATTACATTCATTTTTTAAATTCCTCCAATAAGGAAAGCAAGTTTTAGACGATAAAAGATATTCTTGCTGGCCTTTTATCATGATAGAATAGGTTTAAGCCAATTGGGTAGACGGGCAAATGCCAGATTATGATTATTTTTTTGGATTTGGCTTCGCAGGGTATCTTTATATTTTTAAAATATATTTCTTATATAAATTTTATTTATATTAAAAAAAATATAATGATATATTTTGCTTTGAAATAAATTATATATATTAGCCCGGTTTGCGGTTTGTTAATACCCCTTTTCCCTCCCCCTATGGTATGATTCTAAAATTTACATTTTGGAATATTCTGAATGAAAAACGTGGTATTCGTGGTTTTCGTAATATTTCTTGCACGATGGATGGCTGGCATGGCCAGCAAACTTGCAAATTCGTGGGATTTCCTGCAACTGACCTTCCGAAAACGTGTTATTTCAAAACGGATTTTCTTCTAATATAACGTTGCTTTCCGCCTAAAGGTTTATAGCCTCTGTAGTTGATCTGATATCTGTCTTTATATATCTTATATTTATTATTTTCTCGTAAAATACATGATTTTTCGTATCTAAATTCTCTTCATTTTTATTACCTGCTATCAACTTATTATTTTATTGCACGCTATCGGTTGCATTGCTGCACCCCTTTCCACAGGACCCACCCATTCCTCACGGGGGAGCGGACTATAATTATTCTATCTATATCTTGAAATTATTTTATTTTCCCCTCATTATTTTATTTAATTTAATTTTAAATATCTGATTTTAATTTATATTCTTATTATTTATGGCATTTTTCATATTTATCTTACCTATAATTAATTTTCTTCATTTTATCCTACCAATTATATTCTTGCTGGTTGGAGGTTGGATGACACCCATCCCTTCCTGGGGTCCACCCATTCCACAGGGTGGAGGGAGGTGAATGAAATATAATTATAATTATAATTATAATAGGGAGATGGGGGGGAACCAGGAACCTGATTTATATAAATTATTAATTATATTTTAATAGATAATAATATTCATATTAATAATTTAATCTATATATAAAAATTGATATTAAAAATAAAAAATATNATTTTTATAATTATTACCCAAAATAATATTAATCACCTTCAAAATACAACCTCTAAATACAACAATCCAAAAAAAATATATCAAAAAATAACAAACAATAATCTATTAATCAATAAAATATCATTTTATAATTAAATTCTTTATTTTATAATCCTTTTAAAATCTCCCTCCATATTTCGCCCGAGAACTACTAATAATATATTATTTCTTTTATTTCTTATATTGAAATGAAATTGAATTTTTAATTTTTTGTTTTTTTCATTATTTGAACAATTTAAATATATTTCTATATATATTTTTTATTTAATATATTTTTAGATTTAATCCGTTTCGGATTTGTCATGGAATGAAATCGATTATTGGAATTTATAGATCGGGTCGTTGCTTGGGGAATATCTAATCTTTATTTTATAATGTCAATTGATCTCATTTCCATCCTTGAGGATTGAGGATCAACATATTTCCGATATTTCCCAAGCATGGAGATGGGGAGATTTCCTGCATGCGGATTTGGAATTCTCCATCCCCCTGCCCTGTGAAAAGAACTGTTCCCTTTTCAGGGGCGCTCAAGTCACAGAACAGTTCGTTTTCTGCAAGTCGTCTTAAAGTCGAGACGTATCTTTCAAGTTTTGCATGGAAAGATCGTGTATATATTCCATACCATCCATGTACAATATGGTGTACTACATTGGTCGTTTTCGATGGTAAATTACCAATACTTTCTGCAAATTCTTGCCTCAGCTTCTCTTTGCAGCAGCATCCCCTCCGTTTTAGAGGTAGGTGGCTGCTTTCTTACTGCGTACCGTGGCCGCCGCGCTTTCAGAGGCCTTTCGTAGATCCTCGGCCGGGACCACCTGCGGAAGGGACAGATTGGAAGCGGGGAATGCGAAAGGCTTCACAGTGGAATCCCTGAAGCGATCTTTGATTTCAAGTGATTTTTTGACAGTTTGGAATCACCTGAAAAAGGTGGCCTAACTCCCTTCAGTAGTGTTATTCTTGTTGACCGTGCAGCTGCTCAAATCGCCTCCTGCAAGATCACCAGTGCTTGCCGTTGTGGCATCTCTCCTGCATTGAGAGGAAGTAGCTGCACCTGAATCAGGCTGGAAAATGACATTCTGTCAGTAAGAAGTTCATGTCTAAAATCCTAGAACTACCTGTAGCATACTTTACCAAATGTTGATATGCATGATCACTCATGATCACTCTTCATTTTGCCTGTACATTCTTGATTCATCAAACTCAAAAATGAGACCACTGGACCACACCTCTTCCTGAATGGCAAACTCTTCGCCGCGAAGAGATGCATCCATGGGAACATCTCGACCTATCACGTTGCTGACATCCCCGGGCATCGTTCCAAATCTGACTTGGCTGAGGTATCGATCATGAGGCAATGCTGGGGCTCCCACGCAACGTGACATCAGACAGCTCAAAGACACCACAAGACTGGCAGCACGTCCAGGTCGAAGTTGGGAAACCGGCAAAGAATGAAAAGGAGACTTCGGTGTGCAGTTTCTTTTTATATGCAACAAATGCTTCATTGCTATCCTTGATTTATTTTTTAAACATAACAAATGGCCCCTTCCAATGCACTCACCATGGAATTTCTTCGAATCTGATTGCCTATCCCAAATGCCACATGCAAGGAATATCATTTATATACCTGCATTTCTCATAAATCTAAACATTCCATACGTGGAGCATCTGGGTATTGGTCCATTGACTCCAAGCGGCAATTGGAAAACGCTGCTTTCCAAACAACAAAGCTTTAAGCTGTCATTTGGGTATGGATCAAAATTGTTGATGCCCAAAAATGGATGATTTTATGCTAGACATGATTCCAAATTGGTAGTCCCAAAATGTCAACCCTATCTGGGTTGTCACCCCCCCAAACAAAACACTGCCAAACCTCGAATTGAGTACCTGGAGCTATCATCGATTCTTGCAAGACCTCAGAGAAACATGCTACTTCAATTCACAAACAATAAGTATTAAATAGCATTAATAAGTACAAGTATTACGGTTGTTGAAATCACTGAAAACTCTCACAAGTACCCTACATGACGGCTTGTCGTTCGAATCTATATCTCGTGCTCTCCGAAGTCTCTTTGCAATCACTCCGGTTGTTGGATTAGTGGAGGAGCTCAGGTCTTTAGTTTCCCGTAAACCTTCACTGACATGTTCATCATAGTTGATGAAATATCCGTCTGATATGGTCTGATAAACATCCTGCAAAATATCAAACAATAGATCTTCTGAAGATGTGCTGGGTTTCAACGATGGCGATTGTCTGTTGTCATATCAAATGTCTTGAACTGCCAACGAGTATTCACAATGTGCGCTAACACCAACAAACATTCAATAATTACAATAGTTTAGCCACATGTTCTTGGCCCTTTGTGTGGCTGGTGTCAGGCTTTGTTTCACCAGCAGCACGGGCTTCTGGCACCCAGAAATCTCTGCGCAATGGTTTACAATTATGATTCATGATGTCGACGTAGCAATGTATGTCTTGGTGGTGTGGAACCTGCATAATGTTGCAACTCCGGAATTTCAGCCATGGCAGCAATGCAAATCACAACACTTCACCAACTGAAAGTACAAACATTGATTATAAAATAAGCAAGCGTTCATTGTTCGTTCCCTACCAAAAAAAAAACAAAAACACATCTACCATTTTGATCCATTTTTGCTGCTTCCATCGTTGCTTTTTGTATCGATCCAAGACCTGGGGAGCCTTGACAGAGTTCTTATCTTCACCCGCCAGCCAAGAGAATTCGTTGATCCTGCAATCCCCGGTCTCCCCAAAACAAAGTTCCGGACCAACAAGTGTTTCAACACACTATTACTGGTTGGTGGTTTCAACCCATTTGAAAAATATTAGTCAAAATGGGTTCATCTTCCCCAAATAGGGGTGAAAAAGATTAGAAACCTTCAGAAACTGCCGGATGAAACGAATCTTATCTATACCAGTTACGTGCTGAAATTCACCTCTTGGATCGATGAATTTGAAGTTGTGCCGGTTAAACCCTCATAGCCTCCGTGCCGTCAAGCAAAAGATCTTGAAGACCAAGACCTGATCCGAACTTAGCTGAACTATCCTGATGAGCCGGATACTGAAACGAAGTGGAGGGGAAAAAACCCAGGAAGGTTATGATCAGTCCACTGAAGGGGGACATTTCAAGTGGTTCATGCCGTCTGAATATGGCCATGTGAACGCAAATTACAATTTGTCTACAACTTTCCCTGTACGACGTGAATGTGAATGTGCCATCGAAGTTTGCGAATAGCTAGGTGGATCTTTCTTGGCTCCACTAATGGAGTTGTCAAAGGTTTTCAGGCCATCTTTTGGAAACCTCTATACTTGATTGTGTTGGAGGCTGCTCAGCCATCATCTCGCCCCATTTGTAGCATCCTATTGCTCGCCTGTTTGGCAAAGAAGTGCTAAGGTCCAAACAGCTTCCTTCCAATCTTCCAAGTAGGCCTTGACAATGTGAATTCTGTACCACAAGATATGCACATCCAAGCAGGCTGCAGAAATAATTACTCAGTCATTTTGGGTGTTCCATGTGTTTTCCCACAAAGTGGAACCATTTCCCACCAAAAAACTTGTGTGATTCCGGGATTCCCCTCAATTTTTTAATGAGATATACATATAGATATACCCACCGTTTCCCACCCCCCAAACCGGGGGGAGAATCTCGACCAGCTCCAGGTGTCCCAAACCATGGCGACTCGTCGATCCAGGGTGCCATAAGTAGGGCATGGCCAAGTCACAGGTCGACGTGGAGCAAAAAGCTCCAACTGCCGCCTCTACGGATTCGTCGTCGGTTGGGAGATCAACGGATTCGGTTGGGCTCTTCTTTTTTGGTCTGCAAAATCCACCAATGAGACATGAGATTCCATGCAAATTTGAGAAGAAGAACCCAAAAAATGGTTGCGGAATCAACACAACTCACAAAGGCATCATGTGTGTTCTTATTGTTTTTTCAATCATTGCTTTTGTGACCTGCAACGTGCAGGATATTCCAATGAACATCAAATTGTTTTCTAGTCACAAATCAAGCGCTTCTTCAACTACAGTACTGTAAACAAGGCCGGTGGTATATCATGCAACTGGTGTAACCATTCATTCTGACAATGGCATCATGGTGCATGCACCCCAATTTCAACTATTGAAGACTCTTACACCTTGATTATATCTACCCTGCCCTGCATCTGCATTCTTTTCAATACTTGCAACGCACAAATTCAGATGCAATGAATGCAGCCCCTCTCAAGGAGTGACAGTTTTTCACCTTGCAATGCGGCCATGACATGGCCACTCCTAGTAATGAATTTGATGGATGAATTGATTTGTAACGCATGCAAGACTCATGTCTGTTCACAGGTACACTTTGTAACATGTTGTAACAGTATCTCGATCATGATCATTCAACATCACCACAAATAATCACACTGCATAACATCAGCAAGTGCAAGCATTGTTTCAAGGTGACCGTTCCAAAGGGCCGCCATTTGCAAAGGCGTTAAACCATGGTCGTACTGAGATTTATCCGCGCCAGCTTGCAACAGTAGATGAACAAACCCCAGGTGCCCTGCTTGGGTTGCCAAATGCAATGCTGTTACTCCATCTGTGGTGACCATATTTACATCACCACTATGCTCAATTAGAAAGCGACCCACGGTCACATGTCCTCTCCATGCTGCCAAATGCAAGGGTGTCATGCCAGCATGTGTGGCCTTGTTCTTGTCAGCATCAAGCTGTATACATGCTTGGACCACTCTCAAATCACCCTCCTCAGCCGCCAAATGAAGGGCTGTATGCCCAGAGGATGTTATCTCTGTGTTGATGTCAAGATTGAAGGCTTCAATGACAAGCTGAAGCACTTCTACATGGCCTCCATCTGCTGCAGCCACCAGAACATTGGAGGCACTTATCTCTCTCCTTTCCGTTGCCATCAACAAACGAACGATGTCAGTGTGGCCGTGGCCAGCTGCTAAACGCAATGCACCACATCTATCATCAGTATCGGATTGTAAGGAAAGTAAAAGGCGCACAATGTCAACTTGACCTTGAACACAGGCAACATGCAAAGGTGTTGGGCTATGGCTATGATACACTCCAGCTTGGGCCTTCTCAGATTCCATGAGCAAACGAAGAGCTTCGGCATGTCCATTCATGGCAGCCAAATGACATGCTGTGAACCCCCAACGATTTGGATGCAGCTCAGCAAATGCTTCTAACAACAGGCGCAAACATTTCAGCTTGCCCTCCAAGGCGGCAACATGCAATGGTGTCATCATTTCTGCATCTTTCACATTAGGATTCTGCGGCTGGTGAAGAAGACGTGTCACTCCCTTGATGTTTCCAGCTCTCGATGCGCGAATCAACTCTGCGTCAGGCGATACGAAGTCCAGCACAAGAAGGTTCACTTCTTGAAATTCCTGATTTCCAATGGGATCATTGTCATAGATTTCTTTTCCTTCACTGAACAAACGTTGTCGAAATCTCGAATGTCCGGTCCATACTGCAAGGTTTCGCTTCAAATCCCTGACACACTGAAACCCATTTGCATCAACATCAGCTAGTGCTTCACCCGACACTGCTGAAAACACATGGATCATGCTGGTTGCACCGGCACCACGGTGGCGTTTTCCCGCCATGTCAAAGCATGGCGGAACACTCCAACTCCATAAATGTCTTGATCCAAAAAGACCACAATGTTGCAGCAATGTCACGTGACCTTTCTCATTGCCACACTTGATTCTAGAGAAAAAATATTGAAAAAAGACGACGCCAACTATAGCCCTTCATTCACTGCCAAATACAGAATTTCCATTCATCATTCATCGATCTGGGATGTTTTCTCTATTTGTTTGGCAAGATACACAATTATTCAAACAAAAAGGCATCCAAATCACACCTATAGGATCCATGTATGGTATATTTACCTACAATTTGCTTCATTAGTATGTAAATCTACCAATCCCATGGATCCGATGTCTTCGCTCGCATCTTCCACCACCAAGGGCCTATAGCTTGAAAGATCACCTTTCAATCTCACAGCACGGAATACAACCTCAGTGGAGGACAAAAACCATGGAAAGATTCACGGCTGGGAACCTAAGAATACACCCCCTCAAAAAGGAAAATCATCTTCCAAACATTTTCAGGTTCCAGCTGTGGATTTCTTTGGGGGCTTAGTAACCTTTGAACTTGAACATGTTTCTTCACGGAGCAGCCGCCGAAACCCGGTTATTGGGAGGAACAAAAAAAAGGGGTGAAGGTTCAAGGGATTCCACCATGAAAGACAATTTGATGAACAGTTGAATTTCTGGAAGCAACTTTTTTGGGGGGTCAAATTGCATTGTTTCACCAGCCTCGAAATCCTGGGTGATATATAACACTTGGAGTCTTGGAGTCCCTACATGCCAGCGAACTTTTGAGCTTATCACAGGGTCAGTCATACTTTGGCTAGACTAAATCACATTAGATTGTCAACCCAAATCCATAAGCCAAACATCTGTGATCCAAGGGCAATCTGACACGATCCTTTCCTGCACACCCGGCTTTTCCAAGGGGACCGCATTCATGTTGCATGTGGGGTAGTGTGAATCACATAGATGCTTCCAGAGAAGCAACTGATATTCTTAGATTCATTGTGTTCGTGACTGAATTCCACCATATTGTATATTTAGACAACTATGATGGAATGATTAGGAATTTCAATGACACCACAATGTTTGAGAACCTCTATATCCTTTTGAAAACATCTTTCAAATCCACGTACCAACATCAGTAGATAGCATTAAATAGCTACATTCGCGATGTGCATGTCAATAGTTCAAACCGTTGACACTCCGTTTGGCCTAGTATTGCAAAAAACCTCCAAATCAAAAGTCCATGATTCACATCCAAAACATCTATCAATGCTCTACCTGGCCATAAAACATAAAATTGAAACATCTTCCATTTATGAAATAAATCATTCCCAAACAACCAACCGCTCTACCCCCCGGTGTTTTTTTCAAGGTTCCGTTGCCGGTTGTTTTCCCTGTGTCTCCCTGACAGATCTTTCTGCAGGCAATTGATGCCAAGTTAAAGCTCTGTAACGGAGCAACGCCTGAACCCACACCTTGGGACGGAATCCATCCGTTTGCACCAACGAACCAGTTGAACCACCAAGTTGTTGATGTGGAAAACCAGGTGTGCTTTAGTTGAACCATCTAAGTAAAACCTGGTAAAATCATCCCAGCAAAACCTGGTGGAAAACGAATCATCTAATGTTGATATGATTTTACCCACGTTTTTTCCATAGGTGGGAGCTCCGTTCCGTTTTTTTTTCAAAGTAGAATATGTTTAGGAACAAACTATATAGATGGAGTGACTTATATATATATATTTCTTGAAACCATCTAATTATGCAAACACTTTTGGTATACCTGGTTCTTTGGTGATGATTCTTGTGTATATACACTGTGCTTTTTAGCGCCCAAAAGGGGCCTTCCCAACCTTTGCTCACTCCGACCTCTAAAGAATCCACCGAGAACCTCTTGAAAATTCTGCTTTCATCAAAACCAAAATCAAATCAAAATACAATCATACTAACATCTTCACCAAACATATGTTTTACCTTTACTTGAAGAAGATAGTCACAAAAAAACACAAAAAAACAACGTCCAACCCTTCCCACATTTTTTTGCATGATCATTTTTTCCCACCTCGGTCAAGTTCTTGTTGACCTTCTCCCTGGATTTAGCGTCCAACAGGGTCATGATGTAGAAGGCTAAAGCACCACCGGCAGAGTCAGCAGGAGCTCCTGAAACTGATACAATATGTATATATGGAGGTTTCCAAAAATGGTGGGTTTCCCCAAAATGGATGGCTTATAATGGAAAACCCTATTAAAATGGATGATTTGGGGGTACCACTATTTTCGGAAACATCCATATGGAGGTTTCCAAAAATGGTGGGTTTCCCCAAAATGGATGGCTTATAATGGAAAACCCTATTAAAATGGATGATTTGGGGGTACCACTATTTTCGGAAACATCCATATGGAGGTTTCCAAAAATGGTGGGTTTCCCCAACAAACCCATGGGAAAATTCCTACTACAAATGTCTCAGATTTTGGGGTGTGAAATGGGGGGTAATTACCACCATTTAAGGAAACACCCATATACCCACATAATTTGTTGTTTATATCTAGAGTAAATTTGGAGAATGACATCTGAAATGATGTTGCCAAAAGTTTGTAGAACATCATCATTTGCATGCCGTCATGGATCATTCTGTTTCCGCCAGAATCCTACTTCACAGAATGGAGTAAAACAAACCATCATCAACCTTGACACCTGTCTTCGCTTCCCACAGTAATTCTTGCTGATTGTTGCTAGGGTCCTCCCGCAATCTTTGCTTGAACCAGCAACCTCGCAGCTGCCACCAGGGATTTCATGTTGTCAAAATCTCCAATGGGCCCTGGAAGGTCTACCTGTGCGGCAAGAAAACAAACCAACTGGGAGATCCCCAACATCCATCTTATGTGGCTGCGTCCCATTTTTACACCACAATTTAACAGTATGTGAAACGCGGTTTCAATGGAGAAATGTGAACTCTTGATCCCAAACCAGCATCAAAACATGGACAACAGCCAAGAACCAACATATTTTCACTGATAAAATCATGCTCACCAAATGTCATTCAAGACTACATCGGATGCCGAAAAAAAGGGGTATGCACCACCTGGCTCAAGAGCTCTTGCAATGGCATTGGAGCTTCAGTGTCGGTGTCTTCCTCTGTCAAGGACCAAAATTTGCCTCAAATGTCAGCCGTTCACAAAAAGAGACCCATGAGAACGGGAAGGAACAAGGGTGGTAACGTGGTACCTCAATCTGTAGCATGTTCAAATGTCTTCAATTGAAAATTGCATGAGTCAAATCTTCTTTGTGATGCCTCGATCTTGCCTAAGGTGGTGTGGACTACTTGAAGAAACGCATGAAATGCTCTTGCAACATCTGAAAAGCCAGCCACATACTGTAAGAATCTACCACAATCACCCATGGACATATTTGCATACATTTGCATACATACCCAAAACTAGCCCGACATTCGCTTGCAAACATCTGTACTCAGCCAAAAGGCCTTCCTGCTGGTTCACTGCAAACTAGGATTGTGCAGATTCATCTCTATCCCTTCCGAATCCCAAAGCTTCCACATGGCCATCTCGCCACCCAAAAAATGTCTGTTAGCAAACATTTGACAGTAAATAGCATATCAATGAATATCATAGAAATCCAATCTTTAGATTCAATTTTTTGGTTTTCCGGCGCGGACACTTTTTTTTCGGGTGGTCCATTCCACTACTCTTCACTACCTTTGGAGACTCGATGTGACTTCTCCTCATGTCCAAAAAACCCAAATACTTCATCTAAAGCGTCATCTAACATATTGTTGATGGAAGAAATCCTGCACCAGTTGGTACAGTTAGTTTATCCCATTATTTTCATGGGTTAAAACAAATCCCAGATGATTATCCGGATTTCTTCCATTAACAGTATGCCATCCTCAATCCAACGATAATGCCAAGCAAGATGCTGGAACCAATGACCACACCTGGTGCTGAAGGTTCCCAAACTTCTGCCTGTCGTTGTAACTGCACCTCGACCAACTCTGAGAAGGTACGACCTGGCATAGTGAGGAAAAATGGGATGAGGGGATGGTTGATGGAACAGTCACGCTTAGAGCAGCAAATGTATACTGTATATATATATATATCATATTTCATCCTGTTACTATTTCTTCACATATAAAATCATATAAATATATGATCATATGATCAAAGGTTTGCATTCACTGGTCACTGCCCTCCACACTCACTGGTAATACCACCCGCTGTAGCACGGAAATGGTCCTGATAATGATGATTATAATGATGATGACGAAGGTGGCATTTTGCTAGGTCCTTTGATTATCTATAATAAGCCCATCCATGTCAAACATCCGAGAGCTCTCTCAGGCAATTGAAATCGTAATGAGCGCCGTGCTGGTTTTCACCTTCCCATTTCAAACCAGCCTTTGACGTGGAACAAGGTCGAAAGTATTAGACAATCTGTCTATGTTTCAGTGTTCTGATTGGGTACGTATTTCCAAAGAAAAAAAGCATGGCATGGCCATAAGCATAGTCAAGATCTAGATTCTTAGATACATCATGATATATAAGTAAGATTTGGTATGTCCGTATATTCAATCACAGTCTATATAAAAAAGGACCAAAATCATGCACAGGCTCAGAATAGTTTTCTCCCATTCCACCTGGGAAATTCATGGCCGTAGCTAGCTCAGTGGCTGCCATGGGTGTCACAATAGGTGATGCAAACTCGTCCTGGTGAAAGGGGTAGATATGGTGGTGGTACCAGTGGGTGTACGTAAAACTTGTCGTTTCACCAAAAATAGACTGAAACATGAAGCAAATTCAAAACAAAAGCTCTTACATGATCTTGAGCTCTGACGACTCATAAACGCAAATTTGGCTCACATAATCTTTCCCGACTCGGTGTTTCCACTCCAATGAATACCCATGAAAAAACAGGAACTTGGTCTTGGAACCAAAAAATAAACATTACATCCACCCGGCACATCCACCACATCCACTCACAAACGTGCGTTCAAAATGACTGACCGAAATCTCTACCATTTCAATTTCTCTCACATTTCACCCCAAAAACTAGCCTTGTCAACAACTTCCAATTGTTAAACCCCTGTCCTTCAAGGCCTGTTGTAACCGTTTCAAACCTTCACGGTCGTCGCGCTTCTCACGGCGATCAGCTTTTAAGACGGCCAAGGAGCGACTTGCTTGGTACCTTGTGACGCGCGGGTTCCCAACGAGTGGGACTCCCTTTTGGGAGGTCTATGTCTTCCATGCAAAATGGGAATGTCATGGACAAATTTGATGAACAGTCATACCGACTGTTACCGAAAAATTTTGGGATGCTGAAAGTGAAACATCTTGAAACACGAAAAATATCTATAAGTATGTGCAAATGCGATGATATGTGTATATAGATGTATAAGTTAAGTATGAAATAGATGTATATAAATACATTTGTTATACAATAATACACGCTACATATATACAACGCATTCATATTTCATGTTGGTATGCGTATGCAATGTACATTAACTACGTAGAAGAAGTTTGTCCATAAAAAGTGTGGATCCCAGGGATGGCACGTGTACTGGATTTTCAAGAAATCGCTTGATCAAAAGTTTCCCATTCATTCAAAGGAGCACTACTGTATACCGTAATCCATCAATCATTGCCATGTATGACTTGTACAACTATGCTATCAGGGACAAAGAGAAATAAATATGGGAAACCATGTTTTCCAAACAACCACAGTGACGCAATTGTATAGTACGTAATTATTCCATTCTGTGCGGAGACTTCCCTTGATATTTCACCCTTGCAAAGATATCATAGCCAATCCAAATTATGAACTTAGTATCCATAATATACCGTCAAGAATGACATCACCCTCCCAAACTCTCCCCAGCAAGGTCACCAGTCAGCCCACAACAAGGCACTTCTACCTCTGGGACCTGCCTGGCACGAACCAAACAGATGTGATATGATATAAGAGATGTCATACCCATACCATCCATGGGACTGGTGTAGTTACCTCCATGAATGGTTGTGTTCTAATAGTATAATTAGTAATGTAGGTAAATAGACCCTACATGGATGCTATGGGATACATGTGCGTATAATAAGTTAGTTGGGATATGTCCAACATGTGTAGCACATGAAATGCAGAATCGTGCCTGGTAACTTTCTGGTCATGATTGCATCTCTGGATTTTTTTGTCAAGGAATCTTGTCATACTGTATACTTGTCTTTCAATTTTTGACTTGGTTTCTTTTGGAAGATGCTTCCGCAAATCTCATACTCACTCACCTGGAAAGGGTCAGCACCAAACTGGAGCAGCAACTCACACATATCTCCCCTGGCCACGGATGTGTCGATGTAAGGCCAGCCATAAAGTGATCATCGAAAATGCCGTCATCCACAATGAGTAATCAAGAGTCAAGTTGCCAAAGGTTAGAAAAAACATGGCACAAAACAGATCCAAAAGACATGGCGACTTTCTGATCAATGTCATACCAAATTGAAATAAAGGAATGTTCCATGTTTAATGACGTTTAATGGAGTGATTCCAATTTCTCAAAAAAGAAACCGTTTCAAGGTTTTTAGGTGAAAAATTACATAAAATTACCCAACTCTGGACTTTTCCAAAACTAGCAAAGCTGGCCTATCTGCCATGGCAGCAAGGATCAAGGGCGTCCAGCCCGCAGCATTGCTGCTATTGGCATCACCCTTGTTTTCCAAGACGTGACGGACAAGTGCCACGTCATCCTGCTGACTTTGGCCAGGGGTACGCCGTAATTCAGTGGTTGGGGTGACTTCTTCAACAATGAAAATGCTGATTGAAACTCAGATTCATGTTACCTACGACTTGTATCCATAAGAACTCGAAAGTTAGCACAATTCCTGGTGATGCGACAAAGGTTCTTCAATTTGCAATGAGTTGACATAACCCAACCCTAACATTTTTTTGAGTTTGGCCTATATATTCTGAACCAAAATGACCCAACAGTGACCAAAAACACCCCGCTGTCCTTCTGACCAAAATGTTCTAACAAGGTTGACCTGAGAACTCAGTTGGATATCTAAAATATCTGGAAAATTCATCACTGGGATGACCTTCTCTATTTCTAATGCACTTGCATGTTTATCATGTTTTGGTGTACATTCCACGGTGTGCTTATGAAGTTTAAGTTTCAAGAGATTGAACCTCACTGTCACCTCTCAACACTGAACACTCTACCAGGATTTGCTGGGTCGACTGAGATTCCGTACCAAACCTCCAAACAGTCAGGTCGCAATAGCAACTTTGTTGGCAACTGTGCCACTGTCAGAGGTGTCATGCCATCCTGCCAAGTAGTCTTTTTAACATCAAGTTCAAAAGATTTGACAAAGATTTATACATAAATATATATATATATTATATAAATGACATGGCTGCAAAGTTCAAACTGCAAGCACCATCTTGTGGACCATGAAACAAAGAACCGTAGGTCATTCGATGATCCACAGAGACCTCTTCGTCTTACATGCAACAGCTCCACCTTTTTCATGCAACAGCTCTACCCCATCGGACTACTGAAAGCAATTACTCGTAAGCCCACTGCTATATTCATCCACTCGCAGTGCTGGAAAACCCAACAAGGTCCGCCATGGTCCGCCAAATTACGTTTATTTTGAGGCCGTGACGCTTGTTTGGAAACAACAGCAAGCGATGATGCAGAGACTAGCTACAAGCAACGTCAACCACTGCCATGAATTTTCAACTTGCAAATCCTACAAAGCCTACAAGTTCCAACGTGTTGCCTAGTTGCAACATTTCGGAACAAGTGTTCATTGAACAATTGAACATCTTGGTCTCTACTATATAAATTAAAGCTGTCGGGTTGACTTTGCCAAAGATGTTCATTGAACATCTTGAAGCTTCGAAGCTTCAATCGCAATAATGATGGAAGGTCCAGGGAAGTTCTGAGGACAAGATGACAAGCTGCGCCACCAAGGTGTTACAGTAGTGCTAACTTCAGAAAAGCGCCTAGATCGCACCCACACTCGGATACATCACTTTGAATATCAGGTGACCGTGGCACCTACGTAAACAAGCAATAAAAATTCGGGTTCCTGACTTTTTCCTATCCCATTATATCACATGAATGCATCTTTTAGACCACATCTTGCCATCAACCTTGGCATAGCAGTGCCAGGCTTATCCCAGCATGCGCTGGATACTTTCTGGACATCAAACCATCAGGTCAACGCAATATCATGTCGACCATTTTTGCGGACCGTACAACTGCGGTTAGTTTGGGTCGATCAACTTACGATTCGTGAGAGGACCCAACTGAGAAAATACAGGAAACATATGGAAAAATACTCAAGAAGAAAGGGGCGAATGCAAACCTATATGCCTGGTGCAATCTTCACCGCTGGCATCCAGGGATGTTGCCATTTGGACGGCTTGTCAACCCCAAATCAGAGCAAATGATTGACAACATAATCTCTACACTAGACTCTACACTTCATCCACAAGAGAAATACTACTCCGACTTTTGGAACACTCAATTGCTAAGACTGATTTTCAACAACTCCAAAACCATTGCTGCAATATTGGCAAAACAAACGTAACAAATCTGATGATGTTGAGCACAGCATGAAGCGCAAACATCGTCTCATGCTCTGAATAGGGGAGAAACCGCTCACTAGACTAACCACCAGATCAACCCCTCCAGACAGTCACGGACAGGATCCTGCAGAAGCGAAGAGTCGTCACTTGCAACAATATTTTGAAGGGAGGTCTTGGGCACATGACACTAAATCTATCACTACATGGGATATCTGCTGTATATAAGCTGTCTTACACATGTAAACATGTATGTATATATCAAATCTGATGTATTGCATACTATGTAACAAAAAGTACATATTACATATTAGATTAAACATGAAAAATTATATATTATACATTATAGTTGCACGTTCCTGGCCCACCCTTGTATGGTTGAGAGCTGAGACCACATACAGAATTGTTTCGAAGCAGATCTTTTGAACCCCGTATGCCATACTCACTGGTCAAGGCACCATGGCATGTTCCACAAATTCAATCAAAATCCATGAGCCATGAGCAAAACACAAGCATGACATACCATGACCCATATCATCACCATACTTCCAATATGACATCATCTATCGCCATTTATCAAAATTTATCATCATATATCACGATCTATCATGTAAAATCATTTGTCATCATCTGTCATCTAGTTTCAAAAGGTTTGATAGTCCCGGAGCAGAACATATGTGCAAAAGTCTAACCGAAACCATCTAGAATTGTTTTAAACATTGTTTCAAAAGTTGATGTCACGAGAATGGTTCGTAAGTGTTTCGACAATGTTTGAAGGATTTTGAATTTGTTCCGACATGTGTTGATATAACAAACCATTTACAGATGTTCAGTATATAGTGAAAAATACATCACCACCCCCTTAAGGGGGGGGGGAGGGTAAAAATGTAACAGTACATTTTAACGTCTGTAAAACATCGCTTTTGGAAAATTGAAAAAAAAACAAAAAAGGACGTCCCCCCCACCGATCACCTAGTATTTTTTAATATTACATTTTGACGTCTTACCCGTGTTTTCGAAATACGTCCGCAGCACTTGGTACTTTT
>DF240149.1:151104-163509 GCA_000507305.1 Breviolum minutum Mf 1.05b.01
TTGTTTTCCAAATGGAAGATTTCAGATGCTCAAAACATCCATTCTCAAAGGATCAAGAATTGGAACAAAAAATAATGAACAAAAGACCGTCCAATCCATTCCACCTCTGCATTTGTAACATCACCACAAAGCATCGTTGACTCTAACAACTCTAATGTTTTTGTTCATCCTTTCAACATCACCCCGCCTCACAGGAGCTCCCAAAAACGGCGCACGGAAAGGGAGGGAAAGGCATCGCCCTCCAACAAGTTGATCACCTTCACATGAGATCCCTTCACCTTAGACTGACGAGATGCATGGAGGTGGTTCAGTGGTTCACGATCAGAATGTGACAAAAGCCTCCCTCAATTCACCTTTTACATTCACACTGATGACTCGTGCAGTTGGACACCCAAACGACAGAATGTTGGATTGGAAATGAAGCAAAAATGCACCTCTACTTTAATACTGGTACACATCCTCGTATCTAATCTGGACTCTAGACATAATCATCAGAATAAGAATAATCAAGTTACAGTTCAGTAGTATGATGGTACTATGTCTGGGACATTATATTAGAAAGACGAACAAGACATGTGCAGACAAACATGTGAAAAAGAACTGGCCCTCAAAAGCATTCTTAAGTGTTAGGCAATGTGACACGGACCTTGTCAATCCTCTGCTTGTTTCTTATGATGTATCAACATCAAACTATAATACCCCTTACAGGTTACATTTTGAGCTGTTTTTTTCACCATTTTACTGATGTACCCCAGATTTTTTTTATAGAATATACCTCCATGTTGCCTATTTTGTATGGACACAGGTTTTCTATTTTGTAAAGGATCAAGTAAGGAGTATACACTATCAACATCTATCCGGGCAAACTGTTGAGAACAGCAATGTCTCTGCCAATAGTTGAAGGTCCTAGCCCCTGAAGCAAACCGGATTCATTCAGATTCAACCTCATTGTCACAAGAGACTTCCACCGGACAGAAAGGTATCAATGCGCACCTCCCAAAAATCATGTACCAACACAAACTTTGGAAGATACTCACATCTTTGTCTTTCAAAAAATGTTGTTCCAAGAATGTCCAAATGTGGAGATCAATGACACAAAACGAAACAAACTTGCCGAAAATCAGGATCAACTGACGTCCGCTGAACGTGCCATGTCCAAAGGTGTCCGCCCTTTGGAGGATAGCACGTTTTTGTCCACGCCGTACTTCAAGAGCAACGCCAGCACTTTGAAGTTGCCATCTCTTGCCTCAAATCTAAAGTTGGACATCTTCCACGGAAAGAGGAGTGCAGGGTTCATGCTCATCCCATGCGACCAAGTAGCAGCAAGGTGTACCGGATACACCACTTGCGATGTGGAAAACAAACAGAAACAACCTGTGCAGCACAACCGGAAAGGAGTAAGGACACATCGGTAGCTTTGCCTGCCTTTTGTGCCGAAAGTTTCTCAACTTCAACGTGTTGTCGCTTTGGGAAGGAAAAGTTTGATTCGAAATCTCCCGTCCAAAAAGATCGAAACAAGAAACATCTGGGCGGATGGATTGAAAATGATAAAAATGATTCAAAAGGAATCTGGATCTATAAATATATAATATATATATACGTATATATCTTCCTGTCTCTCTCGTTCTTGTTTTCTCATGGCACGGATCAGAAAAGTTCCTTTAAAACATCCAACACACATCCAACACTATCTTCTCAATTATCGTCTCTTAACCTGTGCGAGTTCGAATGCGCTGTGATCGATCAATTTCTTCAAAGCCATACTGTTCCAGGAAGTCGTTCCTCAGCGATACAGTAGCGCTTGAAAATCTGAGAGCATCGTCCCTCGTTTCAACACTTGACTTTGACCTCACTAGAAAATGTCTCCGATAACAAAATTAGAAAATGCTGAAACATGACAATTCTGGGCATCTCCGAGGAGCACAAGATCTCGCCAGGATTGCCGTCGTTTCTTGCCAGCTGTTGGAATCGGATCTGGGAGGCTCTCTTCATCAGACTCATCTTCTTCCACCTTGCAGAAAATCAGATGAAGCTTTGACCGGTGACTACTTAGCTCAGTAAGTATTTCATCTCAAGTTCCACACAAAAAAACAAATCATCATTCAATGTGAGTTTTGTTTTCTTCTCCTCAAAACTGACAGTAATTCCACGGTCCCAATCTTCTTCAATGCTTCACCACGCAAAACTGAAAGTCATCTGCATTCCAAAATTGGGGTCAAAATTGCAATGGTTTTGACTTTGCACCGGTCCTCCAACTGCAATTGAAGGTCATCATAGTCAGCCCGCGTGGCGGCCGGGCTTTCCTGAAGTGTCCGCGATCACGGAGAAAAAAAATGCACTCAGAGCCACACCTGTGAGATTAAGGTAACTTTTGGCAAACTTCCACCTAGGAGACAGTCAAGGCTTGTTGTGGTATTGCTTGAATGAAGTTTTTTATCATTATGGCTCAGAGATCTTCGATGTCGAACCAAAAGAGATGGATAGCATCTTGTGCAAGTATAAGAAACAATTCTGAACCAACTGCCAGGTCCTCTTGCTTCTCACTCGGCATCAGATTTGACTCTCCTACAGAACAAAGGTCAAGGAGTCAAGGATGACAATGGATGACAATCGTGTTTTGGAGACTGGAGATTCCACGGAAGGGCCGGGTCTCCTATGGCTCCATGTAGTACAAACACCAAAGGCTTTGATAATCTTCACCCCCAAAATCCCAGCTCTCCTGGAGTGACCAATTGCAATTTGTCTGGTACGCCAGGGAGTTCTGGAACTGGGCTAAAACTCATCAAGAGTTCAGGCCTTTGGCTTTTGGGAACCACTGCCATCGCGTCCATCTTGAGCACAAATAAACTGCGAGAAACAAATCAACTGCCACCTGAGTCAAAGGTGACCGTGATCCCTACGTCATCTACAATATGGCAAAATGGATCCTGCGGGAAGCGGAGAGTCGTCATGAATTGTCATGCCATCCTACCAAGCAATGCTGTGAAGATATACCGTTCAAAAAAGATTCGCAAAGGATCTATATCTAAATTCCATGACATGGCCGCGAAACTCAAACTCCAAGCACCATCTTGTGGACCAGTAAGCAAAGAGTCATTTGATAATGCAGAACCCGCTCCTCTTCCATACAACAGCTTCACCTTTTTCACCGCCCACCCCATCGGACCGCGAGCAAAAACTCGCAAATCATTTTTGCCAGAGATCCTCAAAGCAATAGTACTCGTAAGCCCACTGCTATACATACACTTCCAAGACTCAAACAGTGCTGGATAACCCGACAGGGTCCGCCACAACCAAATCATTGATTTTCAGAGCGTGACGGTGTGACTCTGCAAATTAATCGTGGCCGCAGGTGGCCGCAGCCATCAACAGGAAGAGATGATGCAGAGACATGTAAAGACTAGCTTTGAGGTTTTAAGCCGCATCAACCACTGCCATGAATTTTCAACTTGCAAATCCTACATAGCCTACCACTTTCTATCTTCAACTAGAAACATATTTTTGGGGGAGTTAGGTTAAATCATGATCAAATCCCATGTGCACGGCTTGAGAATAGTTCGACGCTTGTTTGCACTTGAGTTGGAGAGATTGGTTCGTGTCGCCTAGTTGCAACGTTTTGGCTCAAGTGTTCATTGAACATCTTGAAGCTTCAAACTGGCGAAAGGTCCAGGGAGTTCAGTCTGAGTTCACTTTGTGATATAATGGAGAATACTTTATTTTGAGTCCCTCACTTTATCCTATCCTGTCGGGGTAAGCCGAAAAGTATTCTCCATTATATCACTTGAATGCATCTTCTGAAGGACATCAATTCAACCTTGGGATGGCGTACATGGCTCTCGCTTGAACTCCAGGCTAATCCCAGCTCCCGTTGGATACTTTCTGGACAAAAAAACATCAGGTCGAATGACCGTTTTTGCTGCTGTTAGTTTGGGTCCATCAGCTCACGCTTCGTGAGAGGGCCCGGGGACCCACTTTGTGCGAGGACCCAACCGAAATATGCAGGAGACATATGGAAAAATACTCAAGAAAAGCGGGGCGAATGCAAAAAATCCATGCATTGCATGGATTGCTGATATCCTGGTGCAATCTTCACCGCTAGCAGCCGCTAGCAGCATCCGGTGATGTTGTCATTTGGATGGCTTCACAACCCCAAATCAGAGCCAATGATTCACTAGTGCTTCTGAACAGCTGCTTGAACTACTAATGTAGCTGCTCCTGCTTAAGCAATTCTCTGCGGCTGGGGTNGTTCACATGATTCTGAAAAAGAGAATCTCTGGACTCCATCGACAAGAGAAATACTACTCCGCTCTTGGACCACTCAATTGCTAAGACTGATTTTCAACAACTCCAAAACCATTGCTGCAATATTGGCAAACCAATATTGCAACAAATCTGATGATGTCGAGCACAGCATGAAGCGCAAACATCGTCTCATGCTCTGAATTGGGCAGAAATCACCCACTAGCACTAACCACCAGATCAATTCTACAGCGCAAAACACCAGGATCAAGACCACTTCGGACAGTCACGGACAGGATCCTGCAGAAGCGGAGAGTCGTCACTTGCAACAATATTGAGGTCTTGGGCACATGACATCAAATCATATTAAATCTATCACTAATGGGATATCTGCTGTATATAAGCTGTCTATGCAAAGTTGCTTTGATGGGTCTATATAATAAATAGAATGTGTATACATATGTAAACATGTATGTATATATTACATCTGATGTATTGTATACTATGTAACAAATAGTACATATTACATATTAGATTAAACATGAAAAATTATATATCATACATTATAGTTGCACGTTCCTGGCCCCCCCTTGTATGGTTGAGAGCTGACACCACATACAGAATTGTCTCGAAGCAGATCTTTTGAACCCCGTATGCCATACTCACTGGTCAAGGCACCATGGCATGTTCCACAAATTCAATCAAAATTCATGAGCCATGAGCAAAACACAAGCATGACATACCATGACCCATATCATCACCATACTTCCAATATGACATCATCTATCGCCATTTATCCAAATTTATCATCATATATCACGATCTATCATGTAAAATCATTTGTCATCATCTGTCATCTAGTTTCAAAAGGTTTGATAATCCCGGAGCAGAACATATGTGCAAAAGTCTAACCGAAACCATCTAGAATTGTTGTAAACATTGTTTCAAAAGTTGATGTCACGAAAATGGTTCGTAAGTGTTTCGACAATGTTTGAAGGATTTTGAATTTGTTCCGACATGTGTTGATATTACAAACCATTTTCAGAGTTTTCAGTATATAGTCAAACATACTCTTTGGAATTGGACATGTTTTTGTCTACATACAATCTGTACAGAGCTTCAAGATATACATGATTCTTTAAGCAACAAATCCTTTTGTTTCATGAACCAACCAAAGTGTTTCTCTACAAATGGTTTAACGAGATCTCGACCATGATACATACATGATTTTCGCACAATCGTTCGAATGTTTCAGCAAATTTCCTCAACAATTGTTGAAACAAATCATCATGCTTCAAAGATATGTAAATATAGAACTAATTGCTGAAACTTTTGAACAACTGTTAGAACAATGTCGGAAACAGTTGATCAAAGTTTAAACGGTCCCCTGGTAGCCTTTCACCAACAACCTTTTCAACATAAACGGTGTATCATCATCTATATCATCATCATCATCATCATCATCATCATCATCATCATCATCATCATCATCTTCATCATCATCATCATCATCATCATCATCATCATCATCATCCATCATCAATCGCTTCCGAGTCTACGACAAGGTGAAAGAACTTCACATCAATGTCAAATAAAGCTTTCCATTAATTCCATTGCGCATATCAAAAAGCTACACACCGCTAAACTGCCAATGTTCATTTTTACACACTTGCAAAATACACTGGCAAATCTTAAAATTTGGCATGATAAAAATGCAAATATTAATATATATATATATATCAAATATATATATATATATATTTATGCAAACATCGAAAATATACTTTCTTTCTCAAACGATGTCAGAAAATCTACAATTTCATGCAAGGGGAGAAATGAAATGTACTATATCAAATTTCAATGGGTATATCATATATCTTTATAATATATCATCGCACAAACACTTTCAATCACAGTCTGAATCACAGTACCTAAGCAAATACATGCAAATTCTATATCCACCCAATGTCATTGGCGTCATAGGCACAAAAACTTTGGCCAAACTTGATTGATTATCTTTTTCCCCACCTGTGAGGTGAGGGTTGTGGGAATTTATGTAACCTCCAGATAGAATGTCAGAAAGATTGTCAGAAGATACGCGAGTATGTCAGGAAGCATGTCAGAAAGAATGCCAGGAGATCTGCCAGCAAGACTGTCAGAAGATATGTCAGAAAGAATGCCAGAAAAAATGTCAGAAATAATGTCAGAAGATATGTCAGAAAGAATGTCAGAAGATATTGTCAGAAGAGATGCCAGAAAAAAGGCCAGAAAGAATGTAACCGGACGCATTTCAGGCGATAAGATACATGTCTAACATTGTCTAACAACCCTCACCTGACCGGAGATGAGGCTGACATAAAATCTATCGTGGTTGTTTTGAAATGTCATGGTGGGGATCACTCGAAGTAAAGTGATATTGTTTTTGGGTCAGGTTTGTTTTCCAAATGGAAGATTTCAGATGCTCAAAACATCCATTCTCAAAGGATCAAGAATTGGAACAAAAAATAATGAACAAAAAAACGTCCAATCCAGTCCACCTCTGCATTTGTAACATCACCACAAAGCATCGTTGACTCTAACAACTCTAATGTTTTTGTTCATCCTTTCAACATCACCCCGCCTCAAAGGAGCTCCCGAAAACGGCGCACGGAAATGGAGGGAAAGGCATCGCCCTGCAACAAGTTGATCACCTTCACATGAGATCCCTTCACCTTAGACTGACGAGATGCATGGAGGTGGTTTAGTGGTTCATGATCAGAATGTCACAAAAGCCTCCCTCAATTCACCTTTTACATTCACACTGATGACTCGTGCAGTTGAACACCCAAACGACAGAATGTTGGATTGGAAATGAAGCAAACATGCACCTCTACCTTAATACTGGTACACATCCTCGTATCTAATCTGGACTCTAGACATAATCATCAGAATAAGAATAATCAAGTTACAGTTCAGTAGTATGATGGTACTATGTCTGGGACATGAAATTAGAAAGACGAACAAGACATGGGCAGACAAACATGTGCAAAAAGCCTGGCCCTCAAAAGCATCCTTAAGTGTTAGGCAATGTGACACGGACCTTGTCAATCCTCTGCTTGTTTCTTATGATGTATCAACATCACACTATCATACCCCTTACATGTTGAGCTGTTTTTCACCATCTTACTGATGTACCCCAGATTTTTGTTAATAGAATATACCTCCATTTTGCCTATTTTGTATGGACACAGGTTTTCTATTTTGTAAAGGATCAAGTAAGGAGTATACACTATCAATATCTATCCGGGCAAACTGTTGAGAACAGCAATGTCGCTGCCAATTGTTGAAGGTCCCAACCCCTGAAACAAACCGGATTCATTCAGATTCAACCTCATTGTCACAAGAGACTTCCACCGGACAGAAAGGTATCAATGCGCACCTCCCAAAAATCATGTACCGACACAAACTTTGGAAGATACTCACATCTTTGTCTTTCAAAAAATGTTGTTCCAAGAATGTCCAAATGTGGAGATCAATGACACAAAACGAAACAAACTTGCCGAAAATCAGGATCAACTGACGTCCGCTGAACGTGCCATGTCCAAAGGTGTCCGCCCTTTGGAGGATAGCACGTTTTTGTCCACGCCGTACTTCAAGAGCAACGCCAGCACTTTGAAGTTGCCATCTCTTGCCTCAAATCTAAAGTTGGACATCTTCCACGGAAAGAGGAGTGCAGGGTTCATGCTCATCCCATGCGACCAAGTAGCAGCAAGGTGTACCGGATACACCACTTGCGATGTGGAAAACAAACAGAAACAACCTGTGCAGCACAACCGGAAAGGAGTAAGGACACATCGGTAGCTTTGCCTGCCTTTTGTGCCGAAAGTTTCTCAACTTCAACGTGTGGTCGTTTTGGGAAGAAAAAGTTTGATTCGAAATCTCCAGTCCAAAAAGATCAGAACAAGAAACATCTGGGCGGATGGATTGAAAATGATAAAAATAATTCAAAGAGAATCTGGATCTATAAATGTAACATATATATATATATTTCCTGTCTCTCTCGTTCTTGTTTTCTCATGGCACGGATCAGAAAAGTTCCTTTAAAACATCCAACACACATCCAACACTATCTTCTCAATTATCGTCTCTTAACCTGTTCGAGTTCGAATGCGCTGTGATCGATCAATTTCTTCAAAGCCATACTGTTCCAGGAAGTCGTTCCTCAGCGATACAGTAGCGCTTGAAAATCTGAGANCCCAATTATCGTCTCTTAACCTGTGCGAGTTCGAATGCGCTGTGATCGATCAATTTCTTCAAAGCCATACTGTTCCAGGAAGTCGTTCCTCAGCGATACAGTAGCGCTTGAAAATCTGAGAGCATCGTCCCTCGTTTCAACACTTCAACGACTTTGACCTCACTAGAAAGTGTCTCGGACAACAAAATTAAAAAATGCTCAAACATGACAATTCTGGGCATCTCCGAGGAGCACAAGATCTTGCCTGAATTGCCGTCGTTTCTTGCCACCTGTTGGAATCGGATCTGGGAGGCTCTCTTCATCAGACTCATCTTCTTCCACCTTGCAGAAAATCAGATGAAGCTTTGACCGGTGACTACTTAGCCCACAAACAAATAAATCATCATTCAATTCAATGTGAGTTTTGTTTTCTTCTCCTCAAAAACTGTCAGTAATTCCACAACCCCAATCTTCTTCAATGCTTCACCACGCAAAACTGAAAGTCATCTGTATCCCAAAATTGGAGTCAAAATTGCTATGATTTTGACTTTGCACTGCGCCGGTCCTCCAACTGCAATTGAAGGTCATCATACTCAGCTCGCGTCGCGGCCGGGCCTTCCTGAAGTGTCCACGATCACGGAGAAAAAAAATGCACTCAAAGCCACACCTGTGAGATTAAGGTAACTTTTGGCAAACTTCCACCTGGGAGACAGTCTTCGGCTTGTTGTGGTATTGCTTGTATGCTTTTTTTAATCATTTTAATCATTGTGGCTCGGAGATCTTTGATGTCGAACCAAAAGAGATGGATAGCATCTTGTGCAAGTATAGGAAACAATTCTGAACCAACTGCCGGTCCTCTTGCTCCTCACTCGGCATCAGATTTGACTCTCCTACAGAACAAAGGTCAAGGAGTCAAGGATGACAATGGATGACAATCGTGTTTTGGAGACTGGAGATTCCACGGAAGGGCCGGGTCTCCTATAGCTCCATTTAGTACAAACACCAAAGGCTTTGATAATCTTCATCCCCCAAAATCCCAGCTCTCCTGGAGTGTCCACTTGCAGTTTGTCTGGTACGCCAGGGAGTTCTGGAACTGGGCCAAAACTCATCAAGAGTTCAGGCCTTTGGCTTTTGGGAACCATTGCCATCGCGTCCATCTTGAGCACAAATAAACTGCGAGTTGAGAGACAAATCAACTACCACCTGAGTCAAAGGTGACCGTGATCCCTACATCAAAATGGATCCCTGCAGGAAGCGGAGAGTCGTCATGAATTGTCATGCCATCGTGCCAAGCAATGTTGTGAAGATATACCGTTCAAAAAAGATTCGCTAAGGATCTATATCTAAAATCCATGACATGGCCGCGAAACTCAAACTCCAAGCACCATCTTGTGGACCAGGAAGCAAAGAGTCACATATATGATATATGTCATTTGATAATACAGAACCAGCTCCTTTTTCATGCAACACCTCCACCTTTTTCACCGGCCACCCCATCGGACCAGGAGCAAAACTCGCAAATTATTTTCGTCAGAGATCCTCAAAGCAATAGCACTCGTAAGCCAAACGCCCACTGCTATTGTGCTGGAAAACCCGACAGGGTCCGCCACAACCATATTTGTTTTGTGGATGTGACGGTGTGGCTCTGCAGCTTGAGTTCTTTCCAATCAACAGCAGGCGATGATGCAGAGACTAGGTACAAGCAACGTCAACCACTGCCATGAATTTTCAACTTGCAAATCCTATGAAGCCCACAAGATGCCATCTTCCACTAGAAACATGTTGTTTGGGGAGTTAGATCATATGTCCATTCATGATCAAATCCCACTCATGTGCGGCGGACGCAGCGGCTTGAGGATAGTTCGTCGTTTGTTACGTGTTTGCACTTGAGTTGGTCAAATTGGTTCGTGTTGCCTAGTTGCAACATTTTGGCACAAGTGTTCATTGAACAATTGAATATCTTGGTCTCCACTATATGAATTCAAGCTGTCGGGTTGACTTTGCCAAAGATGTTCATTGGACATCTTGAAGCACCAATCATAATAATTAATGATGGAAGGTCCAGGGAAGCTCAGTCTGAGGGCAAGATGACAAGCTGCGCTACCAAGGTCTTAGGGCTAACTTTAGAAAAGCGCAGAGATCGCACCCACACTTGGATACAACATTCTGAATATTAGGTGACCCTGGCACCTACGTAAACAAGCAATAAAACTTCGGGTTCCTGACTTTTTCCTATCCTGTCGGGCTATGCCGAAAAAAATTCTCCATTGAATGCATCTTTTAGACCACATCTTGCCATCAACCTTGGCACAGCGCGGGATTGCCCGCAGGCTCAAGATTCTAATCCCAGTGACAGGCTAGTCCCAGCTCCCGCTGGATACTTTCTGGACAAAAAAACATCAGGTCGAATGACCGTTTTTGCTGCTGTTAGTTTGGGTCGATCAACTCACAATTCGTGAGAGGACCAACGTGAGAAAATGTAGGAAGAATACTCAAGAAAAAAGGGGCGAATGCAAACCATGTGCATGGATTGCTGATGTGCCTGGTGCCATCTTGGTGCCTGACATCAAGAGAAGGTGAGGTTGCCTTTTGGATGGCTTGTCAACCCCAAATCAGAGCCAACGATTGAAAAACATTTGAAAAGCATAATCTCTGGACTCCGTCTACAAGAGAAATACTACTCCGACTTTTGGAACACTCGATTGCTCAGACTGATTTTCAACAACTCCAAACCCATTGCTGCAATATTGGCAAACCAATATTGCAACAAATCTGATGATGTTGAGGGCAGCACGGCGCAAACATCGTCTCATGCTCTGAATTGGGCAGAAACCACCCACTAGACTAAGCACCAGTTCAATTCTACAGCGCAAAACACCAGGATCAAGACCCCTTCGGACAGTCACGGACAGGATCCTGCGGAAGCGGAGAGTCGTCACTTGCAACAATATTTTGAAGGGAGGTCTTGGGTACATGACTTTGCCGATCACTACAGTACATAGAATATCTGCTCTCTATAAGCTGTCTATACAAAGTTGATGTGATGGGTCTTAAATAGAATGTGTATATATAAACAAAAAATAAAGATGCAAATTAATACAATCCTTACATAATAATATCAAATATTACATATCAAATAATATCATACGTATGTGAATAAAAATAATATTAGATATGGGTGCGAGTTGCACGTTCCTGGCCCCCTGTAGAGAGCTGAGACCACATACAGAATTGTCTCGAAGTAGATCTTTTCAATCCCATACTCACTGGTGAAGGCGCCATGGCATGTTCCACAAATTCCATCAAAATCCATGAGCAAAACTAAGACTCTCCGTTTACACTTAGAAGACTTGAGGTACTTAAAACTATGCTGCAAGCCATCTATAAGTATCTAGAAACTAGGTTACAAGTCCTCCAACTTTTCTAAGTCAACTTACATTTCTAAGTATAGTTAGCTTTACTTGAACTATTTACTGAGACTTGTAAGTGTTTAGCTAAGTTTAGCTAAGTTTAGCTAAGTTATGTTAAGTTATGTTAAGTTTTTTCAATGTTTTTGATTCCTTGCCAAGCATAGTTGACAACAGTTGTTGTTACATTGATTTCAATCTTAAATTCAGGTTTGAAAAAACAATGTCTAAAAAGACGGGGTTTTAAATGACAGGGAATGAAAACACACTGTCTCCAAAGACAGAGTCTAAAAAGACAGAGTCTGAAAAGACAGGGTCTGAAAAGACAGAGTCTGAAAAGGCACAGTCTGAAAAGACAGAGTTTGAAAAGACAGGGTCTGTCTTCTGAAAAGACAGAGTCTGAAAAGACAGGGTCTGAAAAGGCACAGTCTGAAAAGACAGAGTTTGAAATCACAAGGTCTGAAAAGACAGAGTCTGAATAGACAGGGTCTGAAAAGACAGGGTTTGAAAAATTCTGAACACAAGCCCTTTTGTTCAGAATTTTTC